>VMDO01004285.1:0-15789 GCA_007922755.1 Pedetes capensis | reverse complement strand
GATGAGTGGTGAATGACTATATTAATAGTAGGTCTATTTTTCTCTTCCGAGTAGTAATTTACTGTATGGATATACTGCAAAATGTCTAACCACTAGTTAGGTATTTGAGTATTGAGGTATTGAGTTGTCTGGCTTTTATAGCTAAATCTGCTATTAACATTTGTTTAAAAGTCTGTGTGTACTGCTGGTGGGACTGTAACTTAGTTCAGCCACTATGGAAATCAGTATGGAGGTACTTTAGAAAACTACGATAGAACTACCATATGATCCAGCTATAGCCTTCTAGGAATATACCCAAAGGAAAACAAGTCATCATACCACCGGGACACCTGCACTTCCATATTTAATGCAACAGTCTTCACAATGCAAGGTAATGGAATCAACCCAGATGTCCATCAACAGATGATTTGATTTTAAAATGTGGACTATAGACACAATGGAATATTATTCATCAGTAAAGAAGAATGAAATTACATTATTTGCAGCAAAATGGATGGAACTGGAGAGTGTCATCTGAAGTGAAATAACCCAGACTCAAAAAGAGAAGCACCACTTGTTCTCTCACATATGTGGGAGCTAAATCTCATTTAAAAAAAAATATATATATATCATACTTATGTAAGATTGGAAAATACAAGTGGACCCAATATGAGTGGGGATGGGGAAGGGACTAGTGGGAGGGAGTGATCAATGGGGAAGTTGAGAGGGGAATGGGGAACAACTTAGAGGAATAAAGAGGAAGAGAAAAAGTGCAAAATATGCAATGGAACTCTATGAAAGTAAAACAAATCATGCAATAACTCACAATTGCGTACAGCTGTTATTACATACTAATCTAAGGAGATGAAAGTGTAAGCAATCTTGATTTGATAATTGCATAATGGATATATGAACTGAATTATCACTCTATATCCCATCAATATGTATTATTAAAATACTAAAACAAATTCTAGTGTGGATATATATATTTTTTCTCTAGTGTTGGCAATTGTTAAACAATATGGTAGATTGATTACTTTCATGAAGCTTCTATCCACTTTTTCTTTTCTTTCTTTCCTTCCTCTCTCTCTTTCTTTCCTTCTTCTTTCTTTTTCTCTTCTTTTTTCAGTACTGGAGGGTTGAACCCGGAGTCTCACACATGCTTTGCAAGCTCTGTACTACTGAGCAGCACCCCAAAGCCATTTTCAACTTTTTATTTTGACATGGTCTCACTAAATTATGTAGGCTGCTTCTAGCCTCAAACTTGTGATCCTCCTGCATCTGCCTCCTAAGTTACTGTGATTACAGTCATGCACCATAGTGTTTGGCTTAACACGTTTTCAAAATCATTGTGCCATTTTAGAATTCCACTAGCAATGAATGAGAATGCTAGTTCCTCTACATCTGCACCAACATTTAATATTGGGAATCTTTTTAATGTTATCTGTTCTAGAAGACATAGAGTGGTATCTCATTGCAGATTTTAATTTGTGTTTCCCCTATGATTAATCATGCTGTTCATCTTTTCCTGTGATTTTTTTGTCATTCATATATCTTTCTGAGTGAAGTGTCTCTTAAAATCTCTAACCCATTTTATTGTGCTGTTTGTCTTTCTGCCAATGAATTGTGAGAGTTCTTTATATTCCAGATAAAAGTCCTCTATCAGATTTATGTTTTGCAAACATTTTCCCTATTTTATTTGTAAATGTTATTGGGATACAGAGTAATAAGACATTTGCTATATCCATTATGCAACTAATAAATCTGTTTTGCTTACACATTCATCACCTGTGGGGCACACACCTCCCAGTCTAGCCTAGATGTTAGGCCAGGTGGCACCACTGCGCACACAAATATCTAAACACAAGTCACTTGGGACCCTCAGGTGAGGGGCAAGGACTCCTGCAGCCTTCAGAGCGCCTTCAGAGACATGGGAGAAAGGAAAAAGCCTCAGGCACTTTTGCCTTGCAGGGACAAACACAGCTGTTTATTGCCTCCACTCTGATAAGGGGTGAGAGAAACCCAAACAAGTGCACAGCTTATAAGTGTTAGCAGCTCTTATACTGCCTCAAGGGTAGATGCTCCCGTGTTGCTTTTTGAATTGAGAGAGAGTTCTATCTTCATCGGTGGTCTAGGAGAGAGAGAGCTCTGTTCTTGTTGGTGGTTGGATGGAGAGAGAGTTGTCATCTTACTAGTCGAGTGGAGAGAGAGCAAGCTGCTGCAGTGCAGCTCCTTATATGGCTCTCCCTGAATGGCCTGAGCCAATCAGCTTTGAGTCCATTGCTTTCCAATTGTCCAATCAGGTTTGGGGATTCATGAAGGGTTTTGTATAAATGTCCAATCAAGTTACTTTCATTTTCCCTAGATTTCTAATTTACAAACTAGATCTTCAAAAGCTGTTTTCCCAGTTTTGGGGTTTTTGCCAATTTCTTCCCAATTTCTCCCTTCAATCATCTTACATATTTTACAGAACAGTATAGGCTAAAGAAGAAAAGAAAAAAATAGGAATTTTAATTAATATGTAATGAGGATTGTATGTAATCATGGGTTATATTCTCATTGATTTTTTTCCTTCCATTTTTCCATGTATTTCAAGTATATGAAGAGTTGCATCCTGTATTTTGTGTTTTCCTTTCCCTTTTTACCCCTCTACATCGTTTCCCCTCCCTTTCCCTTTTCCCCCTTCCCAAACCTCCACTCCCAATTGTGGATCCCCTCCCCCTTCTTTCTGATCTGTTTGTATTTTCCATTCTTAGATAGGTATGATTGTTTACTATTATATATGTAAATATGTATAAATATTTTCATTTATGTTAGATTTAACTCCAACATATGAATGAGACTATATGATATTTCTCTTTTTGAGTCTGGGTTAATTTGTTTAAAATGATGTTCTCTAATTCCATTCATTTTGCTACAAATGACATAATTTCATTCTTCTTTATTTCTAAGTAATATTCCTTTGTGTATACATAGCACAATTTTTCAATCCACTCATCTGTTGATGGATATCTGGGTTCCCATACCCGTGCAATTGTGAAGAGTGCTGCATTAAATATGGAAGTGAAGTTATCCCTGTGGTATATGACTTATCTTCCTTTGGATATATTCCCAGGAGTAATATAGCTGGGTCATGTGGTAGTTCTATTCTTAGTTTTCTAAGCTACCTCCATATTGATTCCCAAAGTGGCGGAACTAATTTACACTCCCATCAGCAGTGTAAGAGGATTCCTTTTTCTCTGTATCCTCATCAACACTTGTTATTATTTATTTTGTTAATCTTAGCCATTCTTACTGGAGTGAGATGGCATCTCAATGTTTTTTTGATTTGCATTTCCCTAATGGCTAGGGATATTGAACATCTTTCCATCTGTTTATTGGTCATTTGTATTTTTTCTCTTGAGAACTGTCTGCTCAGTTCCATTCCCCACTTATTTATTGGGTTATTTGCTATTTTGGTGTTCAATTTGTTAAATTCTTTGTATATTCTAGAAATTAGTCCTCTGTCAGATATGTAGGATGCAAAGATTTTTTCCCATTCTGTGGGCTTTTCCTCTCCTCTGTTACTAACAACAGAAGCTTTTTAGTTTTGTATAATCCCATTTGTTGACTCTTGGTGCAGTTTCTTGGGGAACTGGGGTCTTGTTAAGGAAATACTTGCCTATGCTTATATGTTGGAGCATGTTCCCTATCTTTTCTTCTGGTAGCTTTAAGATTTCTGGTTCTATGTTCAGGTTTCTGATCCATTTTGAGTTGACTCTTGAACAGATTGAGATACAGGTGTATTTCTATTCTTCTGCAAATGGATATCCAATTTTCCCTGCACCATTTGTTAAAAAGACTTTTTCCCAATGAACATCCTTAGCTTCTTTGTCAAAGATCAGGTTGCTTTAGTTGCATGAGTGTATCTCTGGGTTTTCAATTCTTTTCCGTTGATCTTCACCTCTATTTTTGTGCCAGTACCAAGCTGTTTTTGCCATTGTGGCCCAGCAGTATAGTTTGAAGTCAGGTATTGTGATACCTCCTGCACTGTTTTTGCTGCTTAGGATTGTTTTGGCTATACGCAGTCTTTTGTGCTTCCATATGAATTTTGGGATTTTTTTTTTTTTTTGTATTTCTGCAAAGTATGACTTTGGAATTTTGATAGAGATTGCATTGAATATGTAAATGGCTTTTGGTAGAATAGCTATTTAACACACACACACACACACACACACACACACACACACACACATTAATTCTTCTGATCCATAAGCAAGGGAAATCCTTCCATCTTTTAGTATCCTTTGCTATTTTTTTCTTTAATGTTTTAGAGTTTGCATTATAGAGATCTTTATGGTGTTTGGTTAGAGCTACTGTGAATGGGATTGTTGTCTTGATTTCATTCTCTTCTTGTTTGCTATTAGTGTAAAGGAAGGCTACTGATTTTTAAGTGTTAATTTTATATCCTGCTGCTCTGCCGAAAGAGCTAATTAGCTCTAAGAGTTTCCTAGTGGAATTTTTAGGGTCTTTCAAGTAGAGGATCATATCATCTGTGAGTAAGGATAGTTTGACCTCTTCTTTCCTTATTTCTATTCCTTTAATTTCTTTCTCTAGCTTTATTGCTCTGGCTAGGACTCCAATCACAATATTGAATAAGAGAGGAGAAAGTGAACACCTTGGTCTTGCTCCTGATCTTAGAAGGAATGCTCTCAATTTTTCCCTGTTTATATGATGTTGGCTGTAGGTTTGTCACAGATGGGTTTCATGAGCAAACATTTTCTTTTACTCTGTGGCTTGTCTATCCATTTTTTAATGATATCTTTTGATGAGCAAGCCTTTTAATTTCACTGAAGTCAAATTCATCAATTTTTTTTATGGTTTAGAGGCAGTGATTCTAATATTAGAGGTCAGCAATTCTGAACATTAGACCTCCCTGCTGGCCTCTCCACAAGATTTCACACTGGCCTCACTGTGCAGAGAAGCTTTGGCAAGTTTCAGCCCCTGACCATCCTTCCCACACACACCAGGAGATTTCCCACTCCTAACCCCACTCTACCTAATACATAGCTGTTTGGATTTCTAATGCTCCAGCAATAGTTTTGTATAACTTAAGACGTCCAGTAAGTCAAAAGGGTTTTCCCAGAATAAAACTATGATTAGAATGGCAATCAACTCAAATATCTGGTCTAAGTTTCCCACCAACATTTTGGATTTTAGCTACTCTATCTTTTACTAAATAATACCCAAAGTCCCAGAGATCTGAGCAGCTTGCTCTCTTTCTACCAATGGGTCCACACATGCAATTCTGATATGATATGGCTGAAAAGGATGTGAATAAGTTGTTTCCCTCCATGGTCTTCTGAAATTGAACATAATCATCCCACAATACAGAATGTTATCCTGGGGACTATCCTCTTGTTTTCCATTCCTGAGACCACTTCACCCCTGTCTCCCTGTAGAAAATCCCAGGCATTGCAGGATTAATTTATAACATGTGCACTCAATCTTAACTTGCTCTTCTCAAGAGTTGAATTCCACTTTATAATTTCTTTAAAATTCCAACTTTGTAATTTCTTTAACAGTTTATCTTTCATTGTATTTCATGTTCTTTTGTCACCTCCAATGGAACAGGTGTCAAAGAGAATTTGCCTTTTCTTCCGAAGTGGCTCTGCTTTTCAACTGTCACATCTACAACAGGGTTCATGTCTAGGCACCTTGGACTTCTTCATCCTCATTATTTCCTATCTGTTACTGTGGCCTACTCTTTTGAAATGCCTGAGATTTGTCCTCTCTTCTCACCTTAGCTCAGGCCTATAGTAACTTCTGACCTGTTTTCCCTAAATTCTTTCTCTCCTTTCACTCTCTGGACCCTGTTATCAATGCACATCATTTTTATACTAGGCAAATCTTTCTGTCCTTGTTCAGTAACAGACCTTACCTCTCCTGTCTGACTTTGAATACCCCCAAAGGTGACAGGCATACCCCTCCTACCCAAGTCATTTCCCAACATGAGCTCTGTCCCAAGAGCCAGTCTCTTTACTCCCTCCCTACATGTACCATGCTCATCTTTTCTTGGAATTTTTTCTTGGGCTATTGACCTTCCCAAAAGGCTCAGAACTTACAATGTCATTTGTCATTGTTGCTTTCTAAATTCTTCTCTTTCAAAACTTGACCCATCTCTCCAACTAATCTTTTCCTTCTCTACTGCTTCACTTACAATTCACTGAGCCTCAATTGAAATATCTGGATAATATCCAGCTCACCTAGTTCATGTGACAACCAAATGCAAACACATGAAGGAAAAATAAAGGTAATACGCTGACAATGTAGAATCTCTATTAGGCAGAAACTGAGCCCTTGAGGTCCCTGGTAAATAGATTTAGACTCTGCTTCTCCCCTTGACATTTCTTTTCCCATCCACTAATTTATATGGGGACCAAAGCATCCTGGGGAAAACAAAGGACTTGAATTCTGTCCATTGTCAGGAATCAAACCCATAAAGCCACACACATCTGATGGACTGAGTTGGCCTCAATAAGAGCCAGAAGGATGACCAAGTTTTTAGAAAGAAGTGGCCACAGGGAATGAGGAGTCTGTCACAGGGAGCCAGAATGGAGAGGTAATTCCAGAAGTGGTCCAACAGCTGATACCAGAATCTTCCTGACCTAGCCCAGGTGATAGCACTTGTCATTGTTGAAAAAGGGCTTCGTTGTATAAAGCGGAACAAGCTGTATATTAAGTACTACAGCACTTTGAGGCTCAATAAACCTTACTGACAGCCCTTCCTTCTCTGTCCCCATCTCCCTGCCTGGGCTAAATACAGAAAAGCATTCTTCTCTCTTCATCAGAGTAGTGACAAGATCTCTGGCTTCTAGGTACAGAGTCACCATTCCAGTTTCCCAACAATAAGAGCAGTGGATTCCCACCTCCACAGGTGGACAGGACAGGTGCCAAGTTCCACCCCTACAGGGGCAGCTCTGGGGATGGGACATGGCCCTGGGCTGCAGATTCCCAGCTTGGCCTGCCCCTGACTGCAGTTGCTGTGTGAGTAAGTAGGAGGCTGGATCACACACTGAGGCTCACTCATCACTGTGGCCGGGTTCCCTGTCCCCAACTGCCTCTCCCCATGTGGCTAAGGTCATTTTCTAGGTCTGGAAGTGAAGTGTTTTCTTTTTCCTCTGGACAAAAGCACAGACTCAGAGAACACACCCAACACTAGCTCACTTTAATGCCACCAGTTGTCTGCCATGACCAAGTGAGGGCAAAAGGCGAAGATTCACATAAAGCATAGGGCTAAGGTTTTTCACTGACTCAGGCAGGGCTCATTGTGATCTGATGGAGAAGAGAGAGTTGTTCTGGTGCCCTGTGTGTTCCTGGGAAGTCGGGCTGCTCTTCATTCATATGTGGAAAGAAGCAGCCTGTTAAGAAGTCTCAGGTGTTGCAACAATAGTAATGTGATCTAGGGGATTGTCTTCATTCCCTCAACAGCTCTAGGGCTCTTCCTTTAAAGGGGCAGCTAATGTTGACCTGTCTTTGAGAGACAGCAGACAGTCATCAAGACAAATCTCATCATATCATAGGTAACCAGACTATAGTAACTCACCATTTAAAATCTTATAGCTACAGCCATCTACACACTCAAGCATCACATTGTCACCTACTTTCAGAATATATTATAAGCACATCACATCAGCCACATACCTGTATATCTTATAAACTTCAGTTATACCAGGGCACAATCTGATGAACAAAGAAAGAAAATATTACAAAGTGATATTTGCTTAGAGAGAATGATGTGGTTTGAATGCTACCCCATACTTGTGTTGAAATTTAAGGGCCACTGCAATAGTGTTGAGAGGTGAGACCTTAGGATGTGATGAGGCCATGAAGAATGTGCTCTCCTGAATGGATAAAAGAAGGTAACATGGGAGTAAGTTTGTTTCTGCAGGACTGAGTTCCTGATCAAAAGGACACATTTGGCCTCCCTCCCTCTCGCTCTGTCTCTCATGGTTACTTGCTCTTCCACTCTGAGATGATATTGCAAGAAGACCCTCACCTGATGTTAACACCATGCTTTCGGATTTCTCACCCTCCAGGACTGTAAAGAAATAAATTTCTGTTCTTTTTACATTACCCAGTCTCAGGTATTCTGTCATAGCAATACAATGGACCAAGACATAGACGAAGGCCACAAAAATGGGAGCATGCTAGAAGCTCTGCCAAGGTATTAGGCATAACCAAAAGGGGATTCTAGCTGTTCTTTCTGGGGTATTAGTGAGGTTCTCACTAAGGCCCAGTGACAACAAAGTCACTTTAGCACCAAGAGTACAGACTTCTAGACCTATTTTCATACTATTATAGAATTTGAACAGTGTAATAGGTTGGATTTTGGTATTAATTTCCCTTTGTATTTATAAGGCTAAAATATGTCAAAGTTCACAGAATCCTATAAAACATTTCTATATGCATCTAATAGGAAGAACAAATGTTACTGTTTTATATTTTACTTCAAAGTTTAAAAATTTAAAGTACATATTAATAGTTAAAGTATAAATATTTACTTCTACAGCTCTATTTATTCCATTTTCCCCTCCTAAAATCAACCTTTCTTGTTGTTTAAATTCCATGTATATTTTGTTAATCTTTTTGCTTTAGACATTCATATCCATAAACAGTATATGGTATTGTTTTGTATTTTTAATCTTGTATTCCAAAGTTATACAGTATAAATCTCTTGATAATATGGTTTTTTCCACTCTATTTTCTTCCATTTGTATTAATCAGCTTTTAGTTACTATAATGAAATACCTGAAGAAGAATATTTTTTAAATAATAGAGTTTTATTTTGGCTTATGGTCCTGGATGTACAAAGTCCAAAGAGTATTTCACAGGCTCTTGCAAGGTTACCCTGTGGTCACATCAGATCATGGCAGGAGCATATGTGTATCTTTGCATCCATGTGAACTCTCTCCCTTTTTACCTTCTTAACATCATTAACATAAGATTTTGGGGATTAAATTCCTCCATGAGTTTGAGCAGGAGGGCAGACCACAGTCAAATTATACCATCTATCCATGTTGATACATATAAACCTAGTTTATTATAGTATTGTCTTGCTTGGGAGAAAGACCCAGCAACCCACTTCTAAAAAGCAGTCATCCATTGAAAACCCTATGAATAGCAGAGAAGCATGACAATAGTGTTTTGCCTGTTGTACATAGGTTCGCTATGAGTCAGACACCAACTCAATAGCAACTAACAACAACAACAAATTGTCTTACTACAGAAAATGTAGTCCACAGCCCAGCAACACCACCACTACAAAGCGGCTACTTCTTTCTTCTGTCTGGTTTCTTTTACTTAACAAAATTTTTATTAGTGCATATTTATTGTACAAAATAATGGGTTTCATTATGATGTTTTCATGCATATATATTATATACTTTGATCATATTCACCACCCTATTACCCTTTCTTTTCAACCCCTCTTTCTGCTGATCCCCTTCCTCTTCCCAAATAGTCCCCCACTAGGAATCTTCTTAAAGAGGTAGAATTTCAAGGCTCACCTCAGACAGACTGAAGTGGCTTGGATGACTTCTTTGCACATCTATGTCAGAAAAACAAAAACAAAAACAAAAAAACACCTCTGCTGTATTGTATTTCATCTTAGGACCACACCAGAATTTATAAGTAATATATAACATATAAATACATTATAATATGTGTCAATATATTTCTACTTATTGTTACCTTCTGACGGACATTAGGTTGTTTTCAATTGTTACAATAAGTTACACAGAAAGTACACAATTTAATGTTTTGACATATTCATCTACTATGAAACTATCACCATAACCAAGATAAATAAATTTTCTCATGTAGTCCTATATTCCTCCTCATCTGATTCCAGGGACCATGATTTGCTCTCTGTCACCATAAATTGGTTTTAATTTTCTATAATTTCGTGTGAGCAGAGTCATATCTTACATACTCTTGCCCTGTCCCCGGGAACTGGGGGTTGAACCCAGGGCCTTGCACTTGCATGCTCTGCAAATGCTGGGCCACTGAGCTGCACCCTCAGCCTATTTTTTTACTTTTTGAGACAGGGTCTCGATAAGCTACACAGACTGCCTCTGGTCTGGAACTTGCGATCCTCTTGCCTCTGCCTCCCAAGCCGCTGGGATTATAGGCGGGTGCCACCGCACCGGGCTACATACTCTTTTTGATATGGCTATTTTTACTCAGCATACTCATCTTGAAATTCAGTCATGTTGTTGCATATACCAATCATTCATTATTTTAAAACACTGAGTAACATTTATTGCATGGCTATAGCACAATTATCCACTTAACTATTGATTAATATTTGTATTGCTTTACAGTTATAATACAAATATGGCTGTACTTGTATGCTGCTATGCATATTCGGTACAAGATCTTGTGGACATGTGCTTTCATCTCTCTTGGGTAAATACCTAAGAGTAGAATGCTTGGGTCATGTGGTAGGTATGGGTTAAATTTACAGAAAACAGACAAGCTATTTACCAAGGTGGTTGTATCATTTCACGTGTCTACCAGCAGTAGACAAGGGCTTTAATTGTTCTACATCCTCATCAACATTTACTGTGGATAGTCTTTTTCATTTTAGCCACTGTAATAGGTAATAACACCTATTGTTGTTGAAGTGCCTATTAAAACCTTTTTCCCATTAAAAAAATCAGATATTGGTGTTCTTATTATTGCTTTTTGAGTATTCTTATACATCCTAGATATACATCTTTTTTATCAAATATGTGACTTAAAATTATTTTCTTTCAGTCTGTGAATTATCTTTTATACTCTCACTATGTCCTTTCAAAAAGGGGATGTTCCTAATTTCAATAATGTCCAGTTTTTCAACTTTTCCTTTTATGTATAGATCATGCTTTTAGTATCATATCCAAGGACTCTTTCCCTCATTCAAGTGACTAAAATTTTCTCCTATCTTTACTTATGAAAGTTTCATGGTTTTAGATTTTACATTTAGGATTATGATCCATTCTGAATTGATATTTGCATATGTTGTGATGTGTAGATTAAGGTCCTTTTTTAATGAAGTTGTTTTTTGTATATTAGATCTGTGGACTTTGTTGAAAACTCATTGAACAGTAGAGTTTATTTATTTTCATTAGCATGTATTAATTACACATATTAATAGGGTTCAGTGGGATATTTCAATACATGCATGGAGTGCACACTGATCAAATTAGGGTAATTAGCATTTCTCTCTTATCATTTATTTGTTATGAGCTTTTGAGCTCTTTTCTTCTATATATTCATAAGGTATATAAAAAGTTATTGTGAACTACAGGCATCTCACTATGCTATATGTTCTTTATTGAGCTAACAATGTAAACAAAATGAATCTGAGTATACAATATAATGTGAAACAAAAATCAAAAAGCTTACTGTTTGAAATAGAAATAATCTTACCCTAGTTTATTACTGAACTATGTAAGCTATTTAGAAATACTTAATAAATATAAATCTTTTCACTGGCAGCCATGCCACACTGGCATCTGACCCCATCAGATCTCAGTGGATGCTAAGCAAGGTGGGGCATGCTTAGTACTTGAATAGGAGACCACTGGGGTGCTGTAGGCTTGTGAGAAGGACCTAGCAGCCCACTCCCAATAAACAATCAGCCATTGAAAATCCTATGAATAGCAGAGAAGCACTGACATAATTCTGGGCATGGCATAGTGTTGGGAAGTGTTTCATTCTGTTTTACATAGGGTCTCTATGAGTTGGAACTGAGTCAACTGTACCTAACAACATAAATCTTCAACTGCCAAAGTAAGCATATTGTTAACTTTTCCCTTAAAATTATGTGGAACTTAATCTCTATAGTGACTTTTTAAAAATTACATGTTTTTATATTAGCATACAATATAAAGGCCTTCATTATGACATGTTCTTGTACAATAATATTGGGCCATTTGCTCTTTTTCACCCCCACTATCATTCCACATTGCTCCCCTCCCACTATTCCCTTCTTTGCTTCTGATGGTCCCCCTTTTACTTTCAAGTATCACACATATACATTATTGTTTTTGTTTCTTTGTTTTTTTTTCTGTTGTTATTTTTTAGTTTTTATTCTCCAAATTTAGATTCTGCATAGGAAAAAGAACATGCAGTATTTGTCTGAGTCTGGCTTACTTTGCTTAATGTAATATCCAGGTCCATCCATTTTCCTGCAAATGACAGAATTTCAGTCTTTTTTACAGCTGAGTGAAATTCCATCGTGTCTACGGCAGTGTCAAAAATGTATGCACATTTTAAGAGATGTATTACTTTTCAAAGCTGTGTTGAATTATGGTAGCAATGTGAAGTATGACTTTCACTCAAAAGATGACGGATATTAATAGGCTGGGGGGGGGTGCATGCCTATAATTCCAGCAACTTGGGAGGCAGAAGCAGGAGGATTGCAAGTTGGAGGCCAGAAGCAGCATCCATAACTAAAGACCCTGTCTCAAGATAAAAAGAAAACTGGCCAAGGTGAAACTCAGTGGGAGAACACTTGCAAAGCATGCATGAGGCCCTGGGTTCAAAGCGCCAAAAAACCAAAACCAAAACAAAAACAAAAACAAAAACATGGCATTAGTGAAATGAGTGCTAGTGCCACCATGAGTCAGGCTGAGCAGTCAAAGAAAATAGTGGAAGCATGGCTGTGGTTTGAGGAGCGCAAGACCATTTTGAAGTGCAATTTGAAATTTAGGAACATTGTGTAAGTATGACAATGGAGGTGTGAGTATGCGACAGAACCTCCAACATGCCTAACAATTGCATGCATCTGTGATAAGTTTGAGACACATGGTACTGTATGTGCTGTGCATAAGAAAAGATCCTGGAGGCCTCACATAGCCACAAGACTTACTTCTGCTAAGGTAACCACTTTGAGCACCTCTTGTAATTGCAGATGTCAAACTTGATTTTTATTCATCTTTTATTATTGGTGTATATGGAATATTACAATCTTAATACAACTTTTTTTCCTTTCTTAAAATGTATACACACTTTTGACATCCTCTGTATATGTTGCATTGTTGTTGTTAGGTGCCGTCGAGTCGGTATCCGACTCATAGCGACCCTCATAGGGTTTTCAATGGCTGAGTGCTTCGGGATTGCCTTGGGAGTGGATTGCCAGGCCCTTCTCCCATTTTTGCGGTGCTGGGAATCGAACTCGGGTCCTCAGAGACTGCAGCGCAGTGCTCTACCCACTGAGCTAAATCCCAGCTTCCCTCTGTATATACATTTATAAAAATTCATTCATCTACGGGGATTCCATTATCTTGGCTATCATGAACAGTGCTGCAATGAGCTTGCAAGTGTACATGTCTCTGTGGTATGTTGATTTTGATTCCTTTGGGTGTATACACAAGAGTGGTACAGCTGGGTCATATGGTAGGTCTGTTTTAGTTTTCTGAGAAACTCCGTACTTATTTTCATAATAGCTGTACCAGTTTACTTTCCCACTAGCAGCTTATAAATTTTCCTTCTTCCCATCCCCCCCATTTTCACCAGCATTTGTTGTTGTTTGTTTTGTTGATGCTAGTCATTATGAATGGAGTGAGATGAAGTGCTGGTAAGCAATCTACTAAATGGTTACACATTCAGCCATTTCTCTGATGGCTAAGGATATTGAACAGCTTTTTTTTTTTTTTTTACATATTGTTGGACATTTGTATTTCTTCCTTTAAGAATCATCTAGTCAATTCAATTTTCTCATTTATTAATTGTATTATTTGGGAATTTTTT
Source organism: Pedetes capensis (assembly GCA_007922755.1). Taxonomy (NCBI): domain Eukaryota; kingdom Metazoa; phylum Chordata; class Mammalia; order Rodentia; family Pedetidae; genus Pedetes; species Pedetes capensis. Next base: position 2,031 of record VMDO01004285.1, on the reverse strand, counting down.
TTTTTTAGTGTTTGATTTTTGGGTTCTTTATATGTTCTAGATATTAATTCCTTGTCAGAAGTATCGTTGGTGGAGATTCTCTCCCATTCTGTAGGTTCTCTCCTTATTCTATTCCTTCCTTTACTGTGCAGAATATTTTTAATTTCATGCAATCCTATTTGTTAATTCTTGCTACTAATTCCTGGGCTATTGGCTTCCTTTTTAGGGAGTTCTTTTTAGGGAGTTCTTGCCTATGCGTGTATCTTGAAGTGCTTTTCCTAAGCTTTCCTCTAGCAGTTTCAAAGTTTCAGTTTTATATTAAGATCTTTGATTTATTTTGAATTGATCTCTGTACAACATGAGAGTAGAGATCTAGGTTCATTTCTCTGTATGTGGATACCCAGTTTTCCCAGCACTATTTGTTGAATAGGCTATATTTTCTCCACCATATGTTTTTGGAACCTTTGTCAAAAATCAGGTGGCTGTAGCTGTGTGGGCTTATTTCTAGGTTCTCTATTGCAGGAGTCCCCACCCTGTTGTAACAAGGGTCTGTAACCTGTTAGGGAGTAGGCTGCACAGCAGGAGGTGAATGGCAGATGAGCAGGGGAAGTTTGATATGTATTTATAGCCGATCCCCATCACCTATATCTCAAAACACTCTACCTCACATTTGTGAAAATACTGTCTTCCATGAAACCAGTTGCCATTGCAGAAAGGTTGGTAATCACTGCCCTATTCCATTCCGTTAGTCTACTTATCCGTTTTTAGGCAAAAACTATGCTGTTTTTATTTCTATGGTTTTGTGGTATAATTTGATGGTAGGCATTGTGATGTCTCCTGCATTGCTCTTTCTCCTCAAGATCACTTTGGCTATTTGGGATCTTTTGTGCTTCCATATAAACTTTAGGATTGTTTTTTTCTATTTCTGTGAAGAATGCCATTGGAATTTTGATGAGGATTGCATTGAATCTGTAGATCACTTAAGGTAGAATAGCCATTTTCAAAATATTAATTCTACTGCTGCATAAGCAAAGGAAGTCCTTCCATCTTAAAGTGCTTTGTTCATTTATTTCTTTAATGTTTTGAAGTTTTCATTGTAAGATCTTTCACTGCCCTGGTTAGATTTATTCATAGGGTTTTTTTTTTTTAGGCTATTGTAAGTGGGGTTATTATCTTGGTTTCTTTATTAGCGTGTTCATTACTGGTATATAAAAATACTACTGATTTTTGAATATTGATTTTGTATCCTGATAGTGTGCTGAAAGTATTTATCAGTTCTTGTTGTTCTTGTTGTTAGGTGCCGTCAAGTCAGTACCTGACTCATAGCAACCCTATGTACAACAGGTGAAACACTATTGTCGTGCTTCTCTGCTGTTCATAGGGTTTTCAATGGCTGTTTTTTGGGAGTAGGTTGCCAGGTCCTTCTCCCAAGCCTATAGCACTTGGTGTTCCCAGGCAGTCTCCCATCTAAGTACTAACCAGGTCTGACACTGCTTAGCTTCCAAGATCTGACAGGATTGGATGCCACAGTGGTATGGCCATAGGCGTTTATCAGCTCTGTTGTTGTTATTGTTAGGTGTCATCGAGTCGGTATCCGACTCATAGGGTTCTCAATGGTTGACTGTTTCGGGATTGTCTTGGGAGTGGATTGCCAGGCCCTTGTCCCATTTTAGCAGTGCTGGGAATTGAACTCGGGACCTCAGAGACTGCAGTGCAGCACTCTACCAACTGAGCTAAATCCCAGCCCCTATCAGCTCTGAGAGGTTTTAAATCCAGATCCATCCTGAACAGCCAGGTTTTTTAAAAATTAAAGACATCTGTGGCCATCAGTGGAGGTGTGCAGCAGTGCCAGGATACTGAGACACAAGCTGGGTGGTCTAGCAATGAGGACTTCCCTTGTTACTTGATTGCCAATGGATACTCAGCGACAGTAATAACTCCTTAAAGCCCATTTTTAATATGGATATCCAATTATTCCAGCATTATTCATTGAAAAGATTGTCTTTTCTCTGCTGATTGTCTTTGTGCTTGTGTTGAAAATAAACTGTACAT
>VMDO01004284.1:6619-127929 GCA_007922755.1 Pedetes capensis | reverse complement strand
AAATGCAGCCAGTATCCCGACAGACATCGTGATATTCTATGTTCTTGCTCAATACATGGAAAATGAATAAATGAACGTGTGAAGGAATGAATGAAGGATTCTTTTCTAATATATTTTAGTTCATTCATCATTTTGTATTATCAGAAACTGCTATAGGATGAAAATTTTGCTTTCAAGGAGTTGTTGATATGTGCCAGAGCATCCTGCTCTGATGAATTTGTGGAAAGCTGGATTAAACAAGGCTAACCCAATACTTTGTTTCAGAGGAGGACTTTGCAAAGTAAATAATCTGTGAATGTCCCTTTGCATCTCAAAGAAAAATGCATAGGGGGCTGTGTTTCCAAACTTATTTGATCAGAAAACCTTTATTTCAAGGGCTATTTCTCTGGATTAGTGTTGTGACTGATGCCTTTTGGGAAATGGTAAATGTTCATGTTCCATGAACCGTGTTCCTGACCATTATTATAGAAAATGCTTATTTGTCTAGAATTAATGCTAAAAAAAGCTTCAAATAACTGAAAATCAAGTTTAAAACACCCTGTTCCTATGAGTAAATGATAAATTACAAAGTAATAATTTGACATTAGAGAATTATAAAAATATAGTTTACAAGATATATTCAGCATCATTTTCATTCTATTCTAATTTCTACAACCAAATATAATAGGATTAATACCGGTGGAGAGGGTCTTATGTCATTGTAGAATCAAGAATCATTACTAAAGAATAAAAAGTTAAATTTGAGCTGATACTGATTTGTTGTATCCTCATTATTAAAAACTTCTAAATATTAGTGTCTGTAATGTAATTCTGCTTATCAGGTTATTACACTAGTCTAAATATTCCCCAGTCATTCTGAATAAACTTAGGTTTATTATGTGGCAGCTGATAACAAGAAACATTGAGGAAGATGGCAGACTTGAGATGTAGTTCCAATACTACTTTAGACTTGAAGCTTACAAGTTGTACTGTGCCGAATTCTAAGTAGACAAAGTCCTGGGACCAGTTCATTACCTTTTCGTATAGTAGGTGTGTCACTGTCTGCTATGAGCTGCAAGCAGTCTTGAGTGACTGAAAAGCAAAAACACATAATTTTAGTAACTTGAGCAGAAATAATAAAGCAACTAAGATGACTGAGAAGAAAGCCACAAGGTCACCCTCCCACAACGGCTGGATCCATCCTACTGTTAACATGGTTTATGTGTTATGATGCCTGAAGTTACTTTGTGGACTTTGCCCATTTATTTTAGTATATCAGCTTAAATTCACGACCCTTTAGAGGAGCTTCATGTACTTTTGAAATGCAGTAAACATGCCGTCTGAACAGTTAAACCTAATTTGCTTTGAGATATTACCGCTGTACGGAAAAAAGGTTTAGTCATTTTGTCTGTCAAGTCTGACAGTGCATGAAACAGTTAAACTTATCAGACCATTCTAAAATAATCACTTTTAGAAAAAGAAGTCTAAGATTAAATAATGATTTACTGCTGCTGACAAAAAAAAAAAACCCCACTTCTGCTACCACTGAAAGTGAAAATGATTACTAACATAATTGAGCAGATAAAAGAGCAAACAGTGTTTTGAGGCTTAGTATCCATTACTCCCTTTCATCCTCCCAAGAGTCCTAAAACTTAGGTATTAGACACTATGGCTTAGAGAGTATGAGGAGTTTGTTTGGGGTCTGAAAGATAGAGTCACTGGGACAGAATTTAAATCCTATCCGATTCACCTGGGAGCTCAAAGTCAAGCTTTTTTGGCAAAATATTTTGGATGGAAGAGGGAAAGAAAGCACCTTTTAAATTAAGATGTTAAGATTTTTGTGAGACTGCTTAGTCAGCAAAGTGTTTTAGGAATGTCAATTCACATCACATGTAACCTGTAGAATATTCCAGAGAATGTCCAAAGTAGCAAATAAAGAGAAATGCCCTAAAGCAAACTAAGTGCATTTTCTTTTGGATGTGTAGGGAGAAAAAACAAAAATAGTAAATATTTGTGAAAATATGTGGCCTAAATCTAAGTTTGCATATTTTAATTTAAGGAAGTATTAATAGATAGATAGATAATAGATAGATAGATAGATAGATAGATAGATAGATATAGGTAGATAGAGATGTAGTGTTGTTGTTAGGTTCCGTCACATTGAGTCTGACTCATAGCAACCCTATGTACAACAGAATGAAACACACCCTGACACTGTGCCATGCCTACCACTATGTTGGTGCTTCTCTGCTATTCACAGGGTTTTCAATGGATGATTGTTTCAGGATTGCTTCAGGAGTGGGCTGCCATGTCCTTTTCCCATTTTTTGTGGTGCTAGGGATTGAACCCAAGGCCTTAGAGAGTGAAAAGCAGCACTCTACCAACTGAGCTAAACCCTAGCACACCATATATACATATATATATATATATATATATACACACACACAGATCAATGTCATATATGGTGCATATATAACATATATATTAGTGATTAAATGAAGTAATGCATGTAAAATACTAAGTGCTATACCCAGTACATAATTTGCTAAATAAATATTGACTACTACTAGTAGTGGTGTCAGGAATATTGTTCTTAATAGTATCCAGTTAAATAACTGGGAAACCTAATGGCAGCATACTGTGAGAGGATCTAGACATAGCCAAAGTCAACAAAAGCTAAAGAAATTCTAGAATGATGACTTCTTATTCCAATACACCCTTTCCTTGTTTCCCCCAAAATTCTGTAGGAGACTGTGGTGATCTGAATTTTTGCATCCTCCCAAGATCTATATGCTGAAACCTAATCATCTGTGTAGAGGCACTATCAGGTGGGGCTTTAAGGAGGTCGTGAGGGTGGAGCCCTCGTGATTGGGATTAGTGACCTTACAAAAGAGAATCCACAGAATTAGCTCACCTCTCCTGCCATATAAGGACACAGCAAGCAGGTGCCATCTGTCAACCTGGAAGTGATTCTCACCAGATACTTAACCAGCAGGTAGCTTGATCTTGGATTCCCAGGCTCCCAAAATAAGAGTACAAGACTCCAGGAACAAATCTCTCATGTTTATAAGCCATACACCCTACAGAACCTTGTTATAGCAGCCCAAGCAGACTTAAACAGAGCCTTAGATAGTCTACTTAGTCAGAAAGAGGTATACTTAATGAATGATGATTTGTCAAAGTGGTACAAAAATAGTGTACTTTTAGCTCAACTAAAAGTTGGGCTAAAATGTACACCTCGAAAAAGTGTGGTTTATTCTATAATATAGCAGTAAAACTTTAACTTTTATAGGAAAATGTGTTTTGGAGAGAAAAATGTCTTCCAAGAGCTGCTCTTCAGAAAAGAAAATAGCATATCTGATTGATAGTTCAGTAATAGTGTTCAATTTACACTCACTAAAGTGAGCATGTTCATCAATTGCCCATATTCTAGAGAAAGTCATGTGGTTTTTTGAAGACAATTCTTTTAGGACATTTGAAATCTACCACCTACTTATCTTCAGCTCAATCTTTTAAGACTTTCTTTCCCACTCAGCACAGATCTGATCTTATACTATAGATTACTGCTCACCCAAAGACTTGTCTCACAGGATAGACAAAAAACAAGCAATACTGTTTTTAATCTCCTCCAACACAGATATCTAACCATAGGAGTTTTGGAAATGCATGATCTAATGTAGGACAGACAATACTGAGAACAGTTGTAGTAGTGGTTGTGCTTAATTTTCTAAAGGCACTCAATATTTTTCCCCTCTCTACAATTGAGAGGAATTTATATGATAAAAATCATTTATCCATTCAACTAAGCAAGGCAATAGTATACAATAAAACCTTTCTGAGCTTATAGGCAGATATTTGAAAAGCCATCCTTTGATGCGAAATATCTAAATACATTTTAGTCATAAAAATGGTTTCGAAGTTTAGGGAATAGCTAACATGTTGCATTGTTGTCTGTGCTGAAATTGAAGCTTTTTCAACTGGAATCTAGTTTTATATTATTTAAACAAAGCTCAGTCTAATATAAACCACATAAGCAATGCAATCACTACAGATTATGCATGGCCCCCAGGAAGACACAGAGACTTTCCCATCATGTCTCCTCCTCCCATATGATCCATACCTATGAATTCTTCACAGGGATTCCCATGTGACCCATTCAGGAAGGCTCATCTGCCTTTCAGTCTGGATGAGAGGGCTTCCTCTGTTTTTTTCCTTCTCTCTCAGCTCTTTGGTCAGCTTACTTATGGTACCATGTGTTTTTAAAAGGGGGAGGATCTTTGGAGCAGTGTCCTTTCATTTCTGCATACCTTACCTTCTGGTAGATGTAAGTCATGAAAAATGTAGGGATTTCATTTTTCTTAAATTCTTTTTGATGAAATAATCAGTTGCAGGAAAATGTTAAGTAGGAGTAACCACTTAAATATCTAACTGCTGACCCAATGCTTGATATAGATGCATAAAGACTATGAAGAATGCATAGTTTTGGGTAAATATTTCCACTTAAACTGAAATATAAGAATTTAGAGGTAGAAAGTTGAATTATGTTTTATTTAACCAATGACAAGTAGTTTTCTTTGGGTGGTTAGTTATGAAAGCAATAAAAGTTGAGAAAGTTTAAAAGGAATTTCTAGATAGCTAAATTGAAAAGTATGTGTATGGCCTACTAAAAACATATTTAAAATACAAATTCTTCATCTCAGAGTCTGCCTGACAGATGTTGTGCTTGTGAAAGGCTGCCACAAAGGCGAATGAAAGCAAGATCTCAACTACTAACTGGTAAGTAATGTAAGGCAAGGATGGTTTAGCCTCAGATGCAGTTATGTAAAGTGAGCATCCAGGATAAATTAAGAAGAAAAATCAAAAAGTTGTGATTGGTGATAATTTGTTTGAAGGATAACCAAAAATGAATCATAAAAATAACATTTTTAATTTGGGAGAATTCAGAAAGATGGGAATACTGCAGTGGCCCAAAGAAAGTAAGAAAGGAAGCTGGGCATGGTGGTGCATGCCTTCAATCCCAGCTACTCAGGAGGTGGCGGCAGGAGGATCATAAATTCAAGGCCAGGGGCAGCCTGTGTAATTTAGCAAGACCTTGTCTCAAAATACAACGTAAAAAATGGTCTACAGGTATGGATCAGTAGTTGAGCACTTGCAAAAGCATGCATGAGGCTTCAGGTTCAACTCTACAGTATTATAATTTAAAAAAGGAAGGAAGTTAAGAAAAGGAGGAGGTTTGGGGTTTGTTTTGCTTCATTTGTGTGCATGGGTGTGTAAGAGGAGAGTTGGAAAGGATTTGATAGATTAGAAATAAGTACAGGGTGGAAATAATGAAAAATATTTGAAATGGTGTTTTTCTGCCTGTGTGTATGTGTGTGTGTGTAGGACAGTAAGAAAGAGAGTCTTAAGCATGAAAAAGTCATTATGTGTTCCCTTAAAATTTAATTGTTACATGCATAAATTAATATGTTGTTGTTGTTATTGTTAGGTGCCGTTGAATCGGTATCCAACTCATAGCAACCCTCATAGGGTTTTAAATGGCTGACTGTTTTGGGATTGCCTTGGGAGTGGATTGCCAGGCCCTTCTCCCATTTTTGCGGTGCTGGAAATTGGACTTGGGACCTCAGAGACTGCAGCGCAGCACTCTACCAACTGAGCTAAATCCCAGCCCTAAATTAATATAGGAGAGGTAAATGTATAGTCTTTTGCATTTTCTTATGAGAACTGAGGAAAAGTATTATCTTCACTTAGTATTGCTTTAATTCAGTATTGATCGAACATTTTCAAGCAGCATTGCTAATTTTATGTTTGAGTCATTGCTTACGTTTTGTCATGGCTACACTGAATTTATGTTAGAATATTTCAATTTCTGTTAATAACATATGCAGAAGCCAGTGAGTGTCAAGAACTTGCCAATGAAGAACAGAAGCTTCACCACCACATGAAAACCAACCTGGAGTGAAGGAAGGTAAAGCCAAAAATATAGATAAACTTGAAGGTCTGCAAAAAGTTACCGATATATTGTCCAATCAGTTATTAAACCTTCAATTTCCCCTGGGACATTTCCATCTGGATGCTGTGGCAATACTTCAAGTTCAACATGCCCCAAATCTAATCCTTCACTTTCTTTTTTTTGTCAGTACTGGGGGTTGAACCCAGGGCCTCATGCCTGCATGCTCTGCAAGTGCTGGACCCCTGAGCTGCACCCCTGGCCCACTTTTTTACTTTTTGAGACAGGGTCTCGCTAAGTTATGCAGACTGCCTCTGGTCTTGAACTTGCGATCCTCCCGCCTCCACCTCCCAAACTGCTGGGATTACGTGCACCACCGCGCCCGGTCTTCACTTTCTTCATGTACCCTCCCCACCTCTTTCTTTCCGACTTCCTCTCTTAGTAGAAACATACCTATCCTTTGAGGTACAGGAGCCAGAAAGTTACAAACACTCCCGATTCCCTCCTCCTTGATCTTGAAATCCAACAAACAATCAAGTTCAAAAGGTTTTAGTCTTTAACTATTTTTCCATTTAGATTCCATCTCTCATTCAGCCCATTCATCACATTTACTCCATAATGTTTTTTCTACTTCTTGTTTCTTTACAGTTCCCGTAACCTGGGAGAGTCTGTCTTCTCACCCAAATCTACCCAATTTTCAGACCCAATTCAATTCTCCTCGACTGCTGTCCAGATGAGGTTCTGTCTGGGATATGTACTACTAATAGTAGTCTGTGATTCTGTCAAAGTACATCTCATTGGCAACAATGAAAAGAAAAGGACATACAAATTATTCCAGGACCCACTAATTTTCTGCAAATATGGTGTCTTCCTTGAAAACCAGACATAGACAGCTTCTGTTATTGAGGGGAAAAAATCCTGAATTTATAGCCAACAGTTGATGAAGTCAAACATTAGCTCTCCTATCAGTTACCTATATAAACATGAGTTTGACATTTAATTTTGAAATATTTACCTGTATAATGGAAATAACATACTTCATAGTGTTATCCAAATCAACTGATATCATAATTTAAATATGCTTTGTAGTAAATGGCATGGAAAACTATCTCATTGTTCTTTTATGATTATTTTAAATCTTACATTAACTTTGTCTAGTTTGTCCAGCTAAACATTTAACTTACTGAGAGAAGGAATTGACGGGGTCTTTTTTTCCCCATCCCAAAAGAAGACAATAATGGCCAGCAAATCAGACTGCAGAGGGAGTGATGACATCATACACCCACAGAGCCCCACGTGGACTTTGGTTGCAGAACACACTGCACTGCTAGCCTCTCCTTCCTCCCCTCAGTCTACTCTGGGGTGCCCACATCACAGATTTGTACAAATAGTGGTGGCAAGTCTATTTTGAGAGAACCCTGTTTCTTCTCTAACTCTTCAGAGACAGAAAGGTCTTGTAAAAGAAAATGTCACCACAACAAAACCACAGCTGTCCAGTGCAGTTCTTGTAGTAGCTGACCTATAAAAATAATAAACACTAAAATGAATATCCATTAATATGGAATAATTAATAAAACACATCCCTCAACATTACAAATTTATTTCTAAAGTACCATTTATGTCTAAATACAAAAAAAAGTAAGTATAAAGAGGTATTGATTGTTCAGAGAAAGGTAGAAAAGCTTCTCCTAGCCTCCCAATTTGAAACAGAAATGCCTCATCTTGCCCCTTTCTCATAGTCTACATTCCTGATACCCATAATGCTGTGGTCTCTGTCTCACTTTTCCAACATATATGATATTTCCTAGCATTATAATTTACTCGTTAATTGTGTGTATTGTTTTCTCTAACTCTCTAGCCCACTAAAATGTAAGAATTTGTGGAAGAGATACAATGTCCCTTTTGGCTGCATGGGTTGGCTTGTTTCCTGGCCCTTCTGTTTCCCAAAAGTTCAAGCTTAACAAGAACAGCATTCAGGAATTTGGTTGTCAGGTCAATATGTTCAATTTTAAATATTTTTTGGAAATTGAAGAGAATCCAGGTCTTGCAACACTGACAAAAAGTCTCACTACTGAAGCAAAATATCATTTAGGGAAGACAGTGGTCAAAGATCACCTAAGAGAGGCCCCCAGTTCCAGGAAGGAGCCTGCCCTTGCTTTGTCTGAGGCTGAGGTTAGCCTAATTTTGTCCAGTTAGTTGTTGAGTTGTACACTGCATGCTTTCAAGACTCTTGGTGCAGCCTTATATGTCATGGCTAAGCCAGAAATGCCAAGCAAAAGTTGGACATGACTAACCTACCAGACATCTTACCTTTCCATGTGAGTTGGACTTTAGATTTGAAAAAGGAGATTCAAAAATAGTGTTCATATTTTTACTTGTAACAATTAAAAAGCATTATTCCGGAGAAATAAAGTGTGGTAATGTTGTTGTTGTTGTTAGGTGCTGTCGAGTCACTATCTGACTCATAGCAACCCTCATAGGGTTTTCAATGGCTGACTGTTTCGGGATTGCCTTGGGAGTGGATTGCCAGGTCCTTCTCCCATTTTTGTGGTGCTGGGAATTGAACTCAGGACCTCAGAGACTGCAGCGCAGAGCTCTACCAACTGAGCTAAATCCCAGCCCTATGGTAATATTAGGTGTTAATTTATATGCACTATACTTAAAATTCTAATTAAAAAAATGTTAAATGCAATATGGTATCCTGGATGGATCCTGAAACTTCCAGATACGATCTGGAGTAGTATTAATGGTTGAGCGTCACTGTTGGTTTCTTCCGTATGACACATGCCAAGGTCATGTAAAATGCCAATATCAAGGGAACTGGAGGAGGGGCATCTGCCAAAAATCGATATTATCTTTGGAAATTTTCTGTAACTCTACAACAATTCCACACACAAAAGTCTATATAAAAGTTGAGACAAGTAAAGCAGATTGGCCAAAATCGTCTAATAATTATTTGGCAGATGAAATATGGGTGACCTTTCCATTCTTATTTACATTTCTTTGAATTGTTCATTTTTTCACCACTATTTTACTATCACAATTAAGACAGCTATAATAAGCAGTGTCAATAAAAAATGACCAATAAAATAATCAAAAATAATTTTGTCTTTCTGTAATCTAAAACACACATTTCTAATGGCTTTTAAATTCTTTACTGAGTGAGAAGGGAGAAAATGTAAAGGTTACCTGATTTTATCAATGGACTCTTTTTAGTTTGGCAGCAATCAATTTGAAAGAATTCACCTTCTAGATAAAGATGCTTTATCTTTAGATTCTTAAAAAGAAAATTATACTTAGGTAAGTGTTCAAAACATAGATCATGATGATTACATTTGTAGATTAATTGTATTGCATATTTCCAAAGCCACATTAGTTGTTTAAGCTGAGAACATCTCCAAACACACTTATCGGCTTAAAAGTGAATTTCTGGCTAAGATGAACTATTTGGCAATGTTTTATCTTGGATTTCCCCACATTTCTGTTTATTATACTGTAATAAAAAATGACCTTTTGAAACACAGTAAACCTAATAAGACTTTAATTTGAAACACAAAATAATTAAGAAAAACAAAACTTGGTCCAAAATACTAAGTTTTAAAATTAAGTAAAACCAGTGATTGCCCCAAAATGACTGGGAGGATGGGCCTGAGACATGGTGACATCCATCCTTCATCTACTGTTCTCATAAGATCCCATGGAAATACGAATGGCTCTAAAACAGATATAGATAGCCAGTGAATAAGAGCGTAAAGTAAAAGTGATGATTTCAAGTTATCGGGTCTTAAAGAAAGCAAATCAGAACAACTAGAATGGAAAAAAATAAATAAAAATGCACACACTTAAGCTACATAGAATTTTCTCAATTCCAAAAAGACCTTCTGATCAGAAAAAAATCATGTTGCAGACAACTTTCTTGGATATATAGACATTAATTATGGAGTAGTGCTAACCAAAATAATTTGCCCTCCACAAAAGGATAGTATGTAGAACAGCATTTAAGCTAATTGCATCGGCAAGGCATAGTAGATATTACCTGTCCCTGAGATTCTTACCTTCGAACCCTCCACCTTGGACCTAGGAATGTTATGAAAATATACACACACATATACAAAGTAAATATTATGTGTATATATGTAAAACATATAACATATTTACACAATATTAATGGCTTGTATAAAGTCTAATGACACTTGTGATTACACCTTGGCTGTAGAAATTTGGATAAACCTTTATTCACTTTGTGGGAATTTCCTATTTTTCTCTAAACTTTATACATATTGCAAATTATTTGGCAAAAAACCCATCAATCTACAATTTTTGAATACCATAAAAATGCAGATATATAAAATTTGCAAATTAGATGAGATTTAAAGATATTAATACAGTTATTTTGGCCTCTGAGAGTTACTTTTACAGTGCTGTCATTCTTAAAGGGCTGGGATTCAGCTCAGTTGGTACAGTGCTGCTCTGCAGTCTCTGTGGTCCTGATTTTGATTCCCAGCACTGCAAAGATGGGAGAAAGACATGGCAATCCACTCCTGAGGCAATCCCAAAACAATCAGCCACTGAAAACCCTATGAGGGTTGCTATAAGTCGGATACAACTTGATGGCACCTAACAACAACAACAACATTCTTAAAACTGTTGAAATGAATCTATGCTCTCTTTAGAATAGTAAAGTTAAATTTGTTTTTGTAACTAATATTTAGAAGCAGGGATATGGTAATAGAGAAGATTAAAGACAATTGAGGAATCCTGACCAGACTAGATGTTGAAGTCCATTATAATATAAAATTAACACAGCTTACTTAACACAGCAGAAAAATAGAATAATACATCAATGATAAAAACAGTGTCAAAAAGATTCAAGTATCTATGAGGAACTTAAGCTAACATAATAAGTTTTCCAACACAAAGGCGTTTACAGAATCATTTAATACATTTGGTTGAGGTAGCTGTCTGGAAGGAAAAAAAAATTAGAAAAGAGGAAGTTAATGCCAGTATAAGATGATTCACTAAAACAAACACCAGAAGCATTAATGAGTTAAAACCAAACTAAGCATTAAATCATGAAAAAGTCAAAGTAGCAGGAAGTACAGCAAACTCAGAGATCGTGGCCCAAGGATTGCACATGCTAAGTAAGTGCTCTGACATCGAGTTATAAGCCCAGCTCTCTCTTTTTTTTAATTTTTATTTTTGAGATAAGGTCTTGTGAAGTTGCCCTGGTTGGCCTTGAATTCCCTATGCAGCCCAGGTAGGCCTTGAACTGGAGATCCTCCTGCCTTAGCCTCCGAAATAGCTGAGATGATAAGCCACCTGTCTTATTTTAGCTTTGATGTACTAGGGAAAGTCAAAAGGAAAAGATTATCTCATGAATGGGAAGAGGACCCAGCAAACTCACTCTCAAAAAGCAATCCACCGTTGAAAACCCTGTGAACAGCAGAGAAGCACTGACAATAGTGTTTGGCCTGTTGTATGCAGGGTCGCTATGAGTAGGATACCGACTCAACGGCACCTAACAACAACAACATCTCATGAATACAGATGCAAAGCCTCTGCACAAATTTAGAAAAGGAAGCAAAATTCTGTGAAAGTATTTACATCAAAAATTTGGTAAATGAGAGTCTACTCAAAATTATACAGAATTAGGACAGAGAATGAGGAGTTAGAAATAAAAATTAGCAGATGATAAAATGAGAAGCAATCAAAACGTGCAGAAAATGTTCATTATTATTAATAAATAAGCAACACATTAAAATAAAATTGAGATGCTATTTTATGATTAGATAAAATTAAAAATGTTATGACGAAATGCTAGTGGTAAGGTGGAGAACCGGTGCACCACACTTCGGGTTACACACACCTGCAACTCATTTTGCAAGATCACAATAGGTAGGGTATTCATTCTGTACCTTAGAAATTTCACAGCATGGAGTTCACATTGCGTATTTGGGGGCTGGGATTTAGCTCAGTTGGTAAGAGAGCTGCTCTGCAGTCTCTGAGGTCCTGAGTTTGATTCCCAGCACCACAAAAATGGGAGAAGGACATGGCAATCCACTCCTGAGGTAATCCCGAAACAATCACCTTATGAGGGTCGCTATTGAGTCAGACATGACCCGACAGTACCCAACAACAACAACATACAGGGAGTTTATATTGAATATATAATTCCTTAGAAACAAAAGATAGGGACAAAAGTTTTATAACTTGTATATTGTAGCAAAAAATGAAAATAGTTATGTCAAAAATTATATGATAAATACATGTGTATTAGATGAAATAATGTAAAAGTGCAAACAAAACACACCGTATTACATATGCTATATTATTTTCAAATATGTGGAAAATGTTGTTGTTGTTACGTGCTGTTGAGTCGGTATCTGACTCATAGCGACACTCTGTACAACAGGCGAAACACTATTGTCAGTGCTTCTCTGCTGTTCATAGGGCTTTTAATGGCAGATTGATTTTTGGGAAGGGGTTGCCCGGTCCTTCTCCCAAGCCTACAGCTTCTGGTATTCCCAGGTGGTCTCCCATCCAGGTACTAACCAGGCCTGGCCCTGCTTAGCTTCTGAGATCTGATGGGATTGAATGCCACAGGGCTATGGCTGCAGGCAATGTGGAATATATGGGTGATGAAATACAAAATATATACATAAATGGTACTTTAATAAAAATGTGTTTTATAGTTTCAAAATGTATAAAACTAATTGTTTCTGATAAATGGCCCAAAGATAGGATAGTCAAATGCAAACAACTCAGGTCTCATGAAATAGGAAGAACTTTTCACAAACAAGGCACACACTGAAAATTACCAGCTCCGAGTCGAAGCCTCCCCGCCCCGCTACACCCACAGCATGATGAAGGATGCCTGTATCTTCCTGTCACTTTTTCAGAAGTCAGAGCAGAGAAGATAGGACAGGTGTTCTGTGGACCTCTCAGAGTTGCTGTGCAGGTTAGGTAAATTCATGTATGTGAAAATTCTTATCGTAGTCCGTGCTTGCCTAGCACATTCTAGGTGCTCAAATGTTCTTTAAGCAGAAAAGGCAGATAATACCAGGAATTTGTTAAATTATAATGTCAACAAATGCAATACAAATAGTTTTTAAATCTTTGAAGTGAGAGAAGTAGAAATTGATCACTTTGGGAGACTCAACTCTACAATGCTATGGAATGAATGGAGCATTGGAGAAGGGTAGAAGTCACTAAAGAATGACTCCAGAAGGTTATACCCGCCTGGGTCTCCAGGAAAAGCAAACAGCAAAGAAAAGCTTCAAAACCAGCCTAGGTGTGTACCTGCGCATGCATGTCAATCCTTTTTTAAAGAATCAAAAATAAAGTACACACACAGGGTTCCTCCTAAGACCTTTACTTTGTCCCAGGGCATGCAGCGCACTAAGCGAACACCGCCTTGAGCTGGCTGAGACCAGGGTAGACAAAGTCTAATTCTGCAGTAACACTAATGCTTTGCTGCTGTAGTGATGGATAATGCTTCCTGCACTGCACAGATCATTGCTCCTGCTTGCACATCCAGCTCACTGGAGGGCAAAGCGCCCCAGCAGCCTGTTGCATTTACCAGTAGGTGGTCTTTGCTGCAAAGCCAGGCTGGCTAATAGCAAAGTTCACGCGCTACTTAAGAGGGAGGTCACCTCCAGCTCCCAGAGCCAGATGCAGCGCTCTGCACCTGTGTGCACCTTAACCCCAGCTCCCGGCCGCTCCCGCGCCCACGCAGTAGCAAAGTTCACGCTCTGCTTAAGAGGTTTGCAGAGGGTGGGTGGTCACCTCTAGCTCCCCAAGCTGGACGCGGTGCTGTGCACCTGTGCGCATGGTTAACCCAGCTCCCGCACATCACCTCTAACTCCCCTAGCTGGACTCAACGCTCTGCACCTGTACGCACGGTTACCCCAGCTCCCGTCTCCTAGGACGCACCTGTGTCCTCGGGCCCCTCCAGCGCGCGCCTGCTCCTGCGACTCTGGCTGGAGTTGCTCTCCCCGAGAGCTGAGGGGGCGACGATCCCCTGGGAACAGAGAAACCCCCGGTTACTGGCCAAGCAGCTGGCGGGGCTGGGGGAGGCGTCCGGGGCAGCGGCGGCTGCTGCGCACTCACTCTGGGTCCCGCAGGCACGGGAGGCGGCTGCGCGCGCTGGCCCCGCAGTTCCTCCCGCAGGCTCCTGAGGTCCGCTTGCAGGGCGGCCACGCGGTAGAAGGACACCACGGTGAGGCCGCTGGACAGCAGGGCCAGCAGCAAGGTCGCGGCCAGCAGCTTCTCGTCCTTGGCGAGGCGGAGCGAGGGGAGGCTGGGGGCGCCCTCCACTTTCATTTCTTCTACTTTAAGGCGAGAGGAAAGGCGCGCCTGCTCCCTGGCTGTGGAGTCATCAGCTCCACGACTTGCACTTGGAAGGTGGGGGCCCTTAGCATAAGTGACCACAGGGCCTGGATCATTTCCTGTTCTCTGCGCTGGGTGCAGGCCCGGCCTGCCTCTGCCCCTCAGGAGCGCGCTCTTGGTTTTCTTCTTTCTCGCCTTGGGCATCTCTGCCCCTAATGTACGGTGCAGTGGGTTCACTGGCGTTGACCCTTCCGTGGATTGCTCAATCCGCCTTCCTCATTTCGCTTTCAGTTTTTGCAAGAAGTTCGGTGCCGTCTCAAACCGCTCAGCCTCCAGGAGGTTTGAAGGCCCTGAAATCTGCCCAGGAGGCTTGGAATTAGACTGGCTGACCCCAGAGAGGTTTAAAGCCAGGAACCCGTGTAGGGCGCTGTCCCGCCACCCTTTCTGGGAGGACTATGTCTTCCAAGGAAGAGGAAAAGGGAGGCAGAAAGGCCTGCTCGTGTAATAAAAATAATTAATGTGAAGATCAGACAAGCTAAGTGCTTTAGCACCGAATTACGCCTAGCTGGAGGGTGATTTACCCTCCGTCCCCAAGGAGGAAATAAAGTGGAGTGTCTTTTAAAGTAGGCACAGAAAGCCACTGGCTGCTATTCTTGTTTTATTGTCAATGCAATAAAAATAGTGACTCAATTTTAGAGACATAGTTACAGCAGCGTTTGGCGTTTCTTGACATGTAGGGGCTACATTTTAGAGGAGCGTGCACCAGCTCTTTCTTTCTGAGACTCAGTACTAGTGAGCCAATGAAGGCGGAGGAGGGTGGGTCCAGAGGCGTCTACCTTGCCTTTGCCCTCTGACTTCTGCAGGTGCGAGTTCCTGCTTAGTCCTGGGGCTTCCTGGAGGAGATTTTGCCTTATTTCCGGGTCCAAACACCTACTTCCTGCCACCGACTGTGCCCAAGTACCTTATCTAGGAGTCTCGTGTTTACTGAGCCCCATCTAACAGGAGCAGACCCAGAAGAGCCTGACTTCACCCGGAGACAATGTCTGGAACCTGGGGTTGGCCCTGGTGGCGCACAGGGCTATGTCGCTCATCCAGTCCTGCCTGGTGTGGCCGGCTGGGTCAACACTGGCTTGTCTTTTTTTTTTTTTTTTTTTTTTTGCGGTACTGGGGTTTGACCCCAAGGCCTCATGCTTGCATGCTCTGCAAGTGCTGGACCACTGAGCTGCACCCCAGCCCATTTTTTTACTTTTTGAGACAGGGTCTCACTAAGTTACGCAGACTGCCTCTGATTTCGAACTTGCGATCCTCCTGCCTCTGCCTCCGCCTCCCAAGCCGCTGGGATGATAGGTGTGCGCCACCACATCCAGCTGACATTGGCTTGTCTTTCAACAAAGGTTACCAAGCCCTTACCACGCCTGGGCGGGCACCACTCCCCATCTGCTTAGACTGCCGGGTGGTGGCTGTGTCTCCTATCTCACGTCCACGCAGCCTCAGGAAGTTATAGAGACAACACAGGGTCAAGGCAAGGGGGCTGGAGGTCCACTTCTGGGGTGCAAATTCAGCTTCCACCCCTTGCCCTCCATAGTTCCTCTGTGTGATTAGGTTTTGTTCTTTGTGAAAGGGGAGGACGGTGGGGAGCATCCTGGAGGTCCAAAGAAGGCTCACAGGAAGCTAGCAAGGAAGCACACCTGGAAGGTCCCATTGTCTCCACACACTGTCACCCACTGCAGCGGAGGAGGTATGAGGTACTTTCACGCTTGCACCCAGTCCTGTGACAGCCCGTTTGTATGGGTGCCCTGATCCCGGGGTTAGCCTCCAACCCCTGCTGGAGGTGGGCACTCCTTCCCTCTCCCCAGCATCCATCACCTGCTCAGCTCCCATTTCCTCCTCATCAATGCTGTGACGTCATCAGACCTACTCACCTGTATCCAATAGGATTGTCTGATCCTTTTCCCTGCACTTTTGCACCTTCGAAGGCCTTTTAAATACTTGTCACTATCCTTGCCCCCAAATAAGGGGGTCTCTAATTGGCTGGGTGGAAGTCTTCTTTAATGTGCGCAAGCTCTTTTGCGTCCGACTTCACACACACAATTCTTCTGTCATAGTCCTTGCTCCAGCTCAGCCAGGGTGAGGCACCCAGGATGGCTTTGCACTGACAAATAGGATTCGTCTGGGGATTGTGTCAAGCCCTTCATACCGACAGAGCCCTGTGGCATCCGATCCCGTCAGATCTCAGAAGCTAAGCAGGGCCAGGCCTGGTTAGTACTTGGATGGGAGACCACCTGGGAACACCAGAAGCTGTAGGCTTGGGAGAAGGACCCGGCAACCCCCTCCCAAAAATCAATCCGCCATTGAAAACCCTATGAATAGCAGAGAAACACTGACAATAGTGTTTCGCCTGTTGTACAGAGGGTCACTATGAGTTGGATACCGACTCGAGGGCACCTAACAACAACAACATGAGTGTGTGGTGGCACATGCCCGTAATGCCAGCGTGTCAGAAGGCAGAGGCAGAGGCAGAGGATCATGAGTTTGAGGCCACCTTGGGCTCCATAGCAAGACCTTGTCTCATAAAAAAAGAGACTCATCTATATTGTGTCTGTGTTGCGTGTCTAGATGCATATAGAAATTAAAGGATTAAAGGCAGTGTGGGAACCAGAGACTGCACTCTCTGCTCAGGACACCCTGGACATCCCCCTTCCTTGTGAGCCAACCATCTTTGGCCTGTGAATGGCCTCCACTTTTCATATTCTATTTAGTTTTTTTTTTTTTTTTTTGCGGTATTGGGGGTTGAACCCAGGGCCTCGTGCTTGCATGCTTTGCAAGTGCTGGACCACTGAGCTGCACCCCCAGCCCATATTTTTACTTTTGTGAGACAGGTCTTGCTAAGTTATGCAGACTGCCTCTGGTCTCGAACTTGCGATCCTCCTGCCTCCGCCTCCCGAGCCGCTGGGATTACAGGTGTGCGCCACTGTGCCCGGCATCTCTTTCCATATTCTTCAGGAAAATCATTCAGCAGGAATGACCCAGCTGCTTTAGACAGTGACCTCTGCCTTGCTGGTCTGCTGGGCAGAGGACTTCTTGGCCAATCACCTCTAGACAGAGCCCCCGACCGGCCTGTGTTCAAGCCATTTATAAACAAGTACCTGATGCTTGAAGTCGGTGGATGCAGCAGGTGATGCTGGGCATAAATGAGTTGCTGCTTCCTCCGGCCCTGGCTGTTCCTGGCCTCCAAGGGGGTCAAACAAGTACGTTTCCTCTAAAGACAGGCAGAAAGGGACATTTATGGGTCTTGTATTTCTTTCTTTCCCTTCATCCCTTCCTTCCTCCCTTCCTTCTTTCCCTTCCCTCCCATCTTCCCTCCCTTCTCTCTCTCCTTCCCTCCCTCTTTTTCCCTCCCTCCCTCCCTCTTTCTTTCTTTTCCTTCCTTTTTTCATCCATCCATCCTTTCTTTCTCTCTCTTGCCTGCCTGCCTTCCTTCCTTTCTCTCTTTCTCCCTCCCTCCCTCCCTCCCTCCCTCCCTCTCTCTCCCTCTCTCTCTCTCTCTTTCTTTCTTTCTCTTTTTTCCTGTGGTACTTGGGGATTGAAACCAGAGCCTCACACATACTTTGCAAGTGCTCTACCATTGGGGCTTCACCCCAGCCTGTTGCTTATTTTTACTTTTGTATTTTGAGACAGGCTCTCTCCAAGTTATGCAGTCTGCCTCTGGCCTTGAACTCCTGATCTTCCTGCCTCGGCCTCCTGAGTCACAGAGAATACAGCCACGTGCCACCATGCCATGCATTCTGGAACTCCTTACTCAATGAACAAAAATAAGTTATCACCCCATAAATCAAAGTCTGCTTCCTGCAAAGGAAATGGTCTGATGATAATATAACTGGAACTCAGTTAAGCAAAGAACATATCTGTATTTATTGACTAGCACAGCACACGAGTCTATCCAGGGAGGAAGAGCAACCACACCTGGGCCACAGATGCACAGCCTGTGTCTGCTGTCAGTACTTGGCTGCTTGCTGCACGCTTGTGAAGCACTCTTCTATAATTTAGGTAAGTGTCATAGTTTGCACATGGAGTGTCCCCCCAAAAGGCTCATGTGTTGAAGGCTTGGTCCCCAGCTGGTAGAAGTCCCAGAAACTTTAGGAAGTGGAGTCTAGCTGGAGGAAGCAGGGCACTGGGAGCAGATCTCTACAGTTACCTTTTCTCTGGCCCCTTCCTGTCTCTCACTCTCTGCTTCCCGTCCACCACAAGGTGTAAAACTCCTCCACCAAACATGCCTGCCACCGAGATGCTATACCCAAGCACATGGGGCCATGAAACTGTGAAATGAGCCTTCTGGAACTGTGGGGTGTTGTCCTGCCACTGGACTCGCTCCGGCTGTGAGCGGGAACCAGTTGCCGGAGACCCGTCCTCTGATGAGGGGGAGCCGAGTACCCAAGAGCCACGCTGCCTGGAAAGGAGGCTTATGCCCATGGCTGCTCTGAGAAGCCTTGACAAAGGCAGGCTCAGAGGCTGATGCCCATGGCGGCTCCTTGCTTCTTTCTTCCCAGTGAAGACACCGACTCTGAGTGCTTTGCTCCAACAGCTCTTTATTGTTTCTTTTGTGTGTCCCGGTTGATGGAATGGACCCAGACTGCTCCGTGTACTGCCCATATATATTCTCTAGAGGCTAGCCGGGGACCAATCAGAGGCAGTCACCCCATATGGGTCTCGGCCAATCAGGGGGGATATGCAAATATGGGGTTGTAAAAGTAGCCAATCAGGGATGGTTTCTGAATGGTCCAATCAGGAGCCGTTCGATGGTTTGGAAACAGCCAATCGATGTCAAGGGGTCTGAGGAGAGGGATTGGACGCCAGCACCATCTTTGGGAGCTTGATGACCCGGAGTTCCCGGATGTAGGGCAAAGGTGATTGCCGGGGGAAAAAGCCTCAGACCTCCGAGTGGGCCTAGAAAGGCCCAGGGGCGAACTGCCTCTCTAGGCAGTGCCCTACATGGAACTGTGAGCGAACATGAACCTTTCCTCTCCTAAGTTGTCCTCTCTGGTCTCCAGTCACAATGAAGAGAAAGCTGATAGGGTTCTACATCGACCTAACAGCAGCACCAGGGGATTATTCAGTGTTCAAGCGGGATGGAAAAGAACACAGGATATGTGTGAGTTTATCCATGGGACAGAATCACAGGGCAAAAGGAACGTTTGCGCCTCAGCTGCTTGCATCTTACCTTGAAAACTTCAGAAATATTCAGCAGCTTAATTATGCCTTTCTGGCTAATTGTACTGTGAAACATTTAAAGGCTGAGAGACTTTTGTAAGTAACATTTGGGGGCCCTCTCCCATATTCCTTTCTTGGAGGAAAGAGCCATCTCTCAGGAGGGTTTGGACCACTCAAGCTGGGCAACAACAGCTCTTCTGAATGTGTGGGAGTATTAAAAACAGAGTTCAGCTGAACTGGCAGCCTGTGGTGCTCAAGACAGAAAGAGGGCCGACACAAATAACTATTATATTTCAGAACAAAAAATCATGTTGTTTTCTGACATATATGTATGTATATATACATATACATATATAAAGATATAGATATAGCCAGTGGCTATTATTGTTTTATTTAAACTTGTCCTGGAAGGTCAAATGTTAATCACTCTGCATAGTTTAAATATAAAGTAATCATATAGTGGGCTGGGATCTAGCTCAGTTTGTAGAGCACTGCTCTGCAGTCTCTGAGGTCCCTGGTTTGATTCCCAGCACCACAAAAATGGGAGAAGGACATGGCAATCTACCCCAAGGCAATCCTGAAACAGTCAGCCATTGAAAAACCCTGTGAAGGTCACTGGCAGCTAAGAACAACAATGGCAATCATATAGTATTTGAAATAGACAACTGTGGTCAATTTTTTATACAAAAGGATAATGTGGTTTGCTGGAGATGCTCATTTCTATTTCCTAATGGCTATATTAAAAAGACAAATGTGCATGCACTCATTTGGGCTGACTCTGTCACTAGCAGGGGGAGAATCCACTTTTCTAAGAATTGAGCCCCAGGGTTTTCTATGTCAGATCCATCTGTGGTTATGCCCTCAATTTATTGTGTAACTGCTTTCAGATTTAATGCTCATGAATCACAGTGTGTTTAAGTGTGTGTTTAAAGAAATTTGTTTATCATCAATTAAATTAAAATTCAGTTTGTTATTCTTTACCTTGGCAATACATACAAGAATATTTTCATTAGGATTAAGAAGAACATGCATCATAATTGTGATCATCTTATACATGAATGAGTTTTTAAAAATTTAACGTCCATAGAGACACCTTATGCATATTGACACATGGACAAGCAAACGATATTGGCTCAGAATAGATCATCTCAAAAACATTGGGAGAAATGACCAATTCTTTCTACCCCTATAGGAAATGTTACTTACAAAAGTCTCTCAGCCTTTAAAAACTAATAATGCAGACTTGGCAAAAATCTTTAACTATGGATTTACAATTTTGTTTCGTGAGTGTTAGAAGTGGGAGAAGAGGGCAAGGAATGTAGGCTCTGGAGCCACAGTGTCTGCTGAGACCAGTTTTGCCTCACTTCCTTTTTTTCTTCCTTCCTTCCTTTTCTTTCTTTCTTTCTTTTCTTCTTTTTTGTGATACTGGGGGTTGAACCCAGGGCCTCACGCTTGCATGCTTTGCAAGTGCTGGGCCACTGAGTTGCACCCCCAGCCCATTTTTTTACTTTTTGATACAGGGTCTCGCTAAGTTATGCAGACTGCTTCTGGTCTCGCTAAGTTGCGCAGACAACCTCTGGTCTCGAACTTGCCATCCTCCTGCCTCCGCCTCCTGAGCAGAGCCTCTGAGGTCACAGGCATGAGCCACCACGCCCTGCTTGACTCACTTTCTTAACAGACTCTTTCCTGCCCCCAATTAAGAAGGTGATTTTGCTGAGACATCCATTTTTGCAGGATGCCTACACCACCTCAGGCCCCCCGGAAATCTTCACTGAAATCCACCTTGCTGCCTATCCACAACCCTTCGATTGTCCAGGGCGGAGAGACGGAAGAGACTTCCTACCGTATGTGAGGTGGTTTCTTGAGGACTCCTCAGTTTTTAAGAAGAAACTCAAGAGCATGCTGCTCTTCTTGGTCTGCTGGACACTGCAAGCCTGCATGTGACAACAAATGACAACCTAAAACTACAGTGTCCATCCCACAGCAGCTGCAATGCCCAGGCTAAAGTGCTGAAGGTGGAGGACAGGATCCCAGAAGAACCTCTGGTCTTTACAAGACACTGTGGGCTGCCACATAAATCACCTCTTCCTCCCCCATCCAGACGACACTTTTCTTGATTGTTTAAGCCAATGTAAAACAAAATTAGATGTTAATGCATCCAAAGACAGCTTTGCTAATGAACTCTGCTAGTTTGGGAATTATATTCCTACAAGCAGAGAACTTTATAGAACAGTGTGTGGTGTGTTCTTTCGGAATTTTTCCAAATGTCCACATTTTTTAAAGTGCAACGTAAAGAAAAAATGGTCAGGATCCACAGGCAAGGGAAACTTATTCATTCCTTAAGAAGAGTCTTATTCTGGTTCTGCTAGAAAGCTATTTCTTGATAAATTATTTAATATTACAAGGCACATTTTTAAAACAGCTATTACATGAAGATATAGTTAATGAACCTGTCGTTTCCATGTGGAAGCAGAATTACTATAATTTAGTTACCACTTTCAGAGGGGAAGACATGAAACCAGAATTGCAGGTCTCCACGTATGAAGAGAATCACCTCAAACTAAAGAGAAACCAAGGGAGGTCCCGAGCGTTCCAAGAAAAATGCAACACAAACTACTCTTTCTTCTCTTTTGTAACCACATGTAAACCATCTGTCTTTCCTGAGCCAAACTGTGATAAAGCCTTGCTGGCATGGCTGTCAGTGAGGCCTTTGGCTCCAAGTGCCCTAAACAGAGAAAAAGGATGTTAAGGTTTCCCCCTCCAATGTAAGAATGTACAACACTGTATCTGAGACCAGAGTCTCAGTAGGTCCTGGATACTCTGAGGGAGCAGGTATCTGTAGGCACCATCGGCCTCCCATGAATGAGCCATTTCCTGGGCCCCTGAGAGACAACAACGGAACTAAATGTGTAAGTTTGGTCCTTTTTGTCCCTGAGGTGGGGCAACCTTGGGAAGGACTCGGAGGACATGGAAGCTGCCCTCAAGTGCTTCTTCATTGGAAGACAAGTTTCCCTGCTCATTCAGTGCAATGCTGGCTCACACACAAAAAAAATTTCCTGCCTCCTGGGTCTAGATTGTGCCAGCTGAAGTGTATTAGTTACTTCTGTATCCCTGAAGTGTATTAGTTACTTTTGTATCACTGTGACAAAATACCTGACAGAAGCAACTTAAGGGAGGAAGGATTTATTTTGGCTCACAGATTCAGAGTGCTTAGTCCATGGTCACTTGGCCCCATGTATTCCCATGTGTTTGGGCAGAACATCATGGCAGTGGCAGCTTGTGGTAGAGAAGCTTCTTCACATCGTGGCAGACAGAAAGGATATGGGGGCGGGGAAAGAGAGAGAGAGAGAGGAAGAAGAAGAAGAAGGAGGAGGAGGAGGAGGAGGAGGAGGAGGAGGAGGAGGAGGAGGATGGGAAGGGGAAAGGGAAGGGAAAGGAGAAGGAGAAGACGAGATGAGACCAGGGATCAAGCTTAACCTTTAAAACCTCCAGTGACCTATTTCCTTCAAATGTGTCCCACCTCCTCCAGTTTCCACCGGCCTCCCCAAATAGCACCACCAGCTAGGGACTAAGCATCCATCACATGAACTCCTGGGAGACTGCTCATATTCAAATTGTAACAGGAGCCATCCCATAACTAAAGAGATGCTTCAGAGACCCCAGCACTCACAGGAAGAGCACAGAACTCTCCATAAAACAAGCAACACGGGGGATGGAGGCTGCTCGCATTTAAAAATGAATAGAGGACTTAGGGCTGGGGTTTAGGTTAGTTGGTAGATCCCCAACACGACAAAAACAGGAGAAGGATATGGCAATCCACTGCCAAAAACAATCCGGGAACAATCAGCCATTGAAAACCCTATGAGGGTTGTTATGAGTTGGAGACGACTCCAGAGCCCCTAACATCACCAACAACACTTTAATGGCGTATTTTAAAACAGCATATTTACACACAAAGAGGCTATGCACTATGCTGCTGTCCTTAGGTGCCATCAAGTTGGGTCCGACTCATAGCAACGCCATGTACAACAGAATGAAATACTGCCCAACCCTGTGCCATGCCCAGCAGTATTGTCAGTGCTTCTCTGCTATTCATACAATGCCTAATTGTTTCAGAAGTGGGCTGCCAGGTCTTTCTTCCAAGTCTAGAGCATTTGGTGTTCCCAGGAAGTCTCTCATCCAAGTACTACCCAGGTGCGACCCTGCTTAGCTTTCGAGATCTGACAAGATTGGATGCCAGAGTGCTATGGCTGCAGGCACTATGCACTGGACTATCGGGCAAAAAATTTCAATTTGGTTAGTCCTCTGTTAGTAGTCAATGACTTCTCGTGTTTACCAACTACTGAAATACACAACCAAGAACTTTTGTTCTCATATCTTCTAATTAGTGAGTCTGAGTGTCTACAAAATTATAATTTTATTTCAAAATCTATAAAAATTGGTATAGATATTTGTTGTTGTTGCTGTTGTTAGGTGCCATCGAGTCGTGTCCAACTCATAGTGACCCTCATAGGGTTTTCAATGGCAGATTGTTTCAGGATTGCCTTGGGAATGGGTTGCCACATCCTTCTCCCATTTTTGCAGTGCTGAGAATCGAACTTGGGATCTCAGAGACTGCAGAGCAGCGCTCTACCTACTGAGCTAAATCCCAGCCCATATGATATTTGTAGGCATTCATAAAAAGTGTTTAATATAGAACTTAGTGAAAATTCATAATTGTGCTTATTGTTACTTCTGAATTTACTGAATTTAAAATGAACTTGCTTATTTTTTGTCTGTTTCTTTCAAATAAAAGCCTCTTTGTTTTATCACTACTGTAAAAAAGGGGGTGATTTCCAAAATTTTAACCAAAAACATAATCTGTTATCTCGTGGCTACAGCTGTTTACATATTTTAAACTGAATAATGAGTTTCCAATAATTTAAAAAATTAAACACAATCCAGATCCTTGATATTTCCACACTCAGGACAAGGAATCATGGTACAATGCAAAATTTATGTGATGTTATCATTGTTATTTATATTCATCAATACTAGCAATAATTAACCAAGGATAACAAGGCAAATCAAATAAGCAAAAACTGTATTTTGCTAGTGACTAATAAAAGCCTCCAGTGTATAGAACACTGGTCATTTTTTTTGGCTTTTTAAAACATACTGGTGAAATTAACTTAACATAAAATTTACCATTTTTACCAGTTTTAGAAGTCACTCTTCAATTTGTCTTTAATGTCACTGATTTGTGAATTTGTAATTCTCCTCCTGTCTCAGAAAGGGGAACCTATTTCATTTTGCTAACTTTTTCAGGTCATGAAACTGCTTAAAGAGGATACGTTGCCACCATTTGTCCCCACCAATACTCCTGCTGAGGCTTGATCTCCCATGGAACAGCTTTGGCAGGGGCTGAACCTTTACGAGGTGCAAGCCATTAAGAAGAATTAATGCTGTTCTGGTGAGCGGACCTTGCTCTCACAGGACGAGCCTGGTTACAAGAAGACTGCGTTGTACAGAGTGAGCCTGGTTCCTCCCCTCTCTCCCTCACACATCTTCTGCTTTCCTCCATTAGACCTTCATCAAAAGCTGAGCTAGTGCCAGTGCTATGCTTTGGAACTTCCAGAACTATGAGCCAAAGTTACCTTCTTCCTTTTATAAATTATCCAGCCTCGGGGACTCTGTGATAGCAACAGAAAAGGACCTTACACACACTTCATGAAGGCCTAAGAAGACGTCAGAGTCTGTGCTATGGTCTGAATGTGTCCTCCAAAAGCATGTGTTAGAAAATTATTCTCCAATATAACACTGGCAGAAGAAAGCACTAGAAAACCTGAAGATAAATTGATTGAGACAATGCATCTGACACTCAGAAAAAAAAAAAAAGAATGAAGAAAAAAGAACAGACCCTCAGAGAATCTCACCAATGTATGGATAATGGAAGGTTCAGTGAGATGAGAGAAAGGAGAAGAAAAATATTCAAAGATATAATGCCCAAAAACTTGCCAGTGCAAAGGTGGGACTGGGGCCAAATGGGATGTGTCTGGGCCCTGAGGGTTCCACTCTCATGAATGGATTAATGCCAGTTATAAATGGGCTTGAGGCTGTGAGTTTGAGTTCCTACTCTGTCTTGTTTTACTTTTCCAGTGCTGGGGATTGAACCCAGGTCCTTGAATATGCTAGGCAAGCACTGCCCCACTGAGCCACATCCCCAGCCCTTCCTCTTAATCTCTTGTGCGTTCCCACTTGCTCTGGACTTCGCCTATGGATGATGCAGTCGGAAGGCCCTTGCCAGATGTGGCTTCTTCATCTTGGACTTCTGAGCCTCCAGAGCCGTGAACCAAATGAGTTTCATTTCTTTCTAAGTTATCAATGCTCTGGCATTCTTTGTAGGAGCACAGAATGCACTAAGTGGATGTGAGAAGTGAGGCCCCAGATTAGTCCTCAGGAAAACTAGGTTCTAGTTTAGGAGGGTAGCAAGCATAGGTATTTTTGCAGTTTGTTACATTAATCTTCTTGCCATTCAAGTCCTACTTTTTTGTTCTGTTGCTGGGCACTGAAGTTCCTACCATGTGTCATTTCATTGCTCCAATGCAGGTTGCCCTCCACCCGCTCTCTGCATTTTGTTATTGTCTAATACATTATTTATTGGCGTGCTGTAAGCCCAATAATACAATTACATGAGTTCTCTGCAATGGCTTTTTAAATAATTTAAGAGAAGAGGCATTTATACTGTCTTTTCTCATTACACAATTATATTTACCTATGCTCTGTGTGTGTTCATGTGCATGATTTGCATTACTGTAAATGGTTACTTGTGTTCAGTGTGAATAACTTCCTGGAGTACTCCCTGAACTGTGCCTCTGAGGGCAATAAATTCTGCTTTTGTTTCTGAAAGGTGGAATAAGCTCCATGCTGAGAGGTCTGCTAAGTGCCAGACTCCTGTTTGGCACTTGCCTTTCAGCACCTGGAGAACCCAATCCCCTCACCTTCTGTTAGCCACCTTCCTCATGCCCAGTCGGCTGTGGGTTTTCTAGTACACAATGTGCCCTTTTCTTTTGCTGCTCTCCGAACGTCCTTCGTGCCTTTATCTTTTAGGCTTTTTACTACGATGTTTCTAGCTGTGGGTCACTTTGTGCTCATCCTGCTCAGGGTTCTGCAATGTGAGGTGATGTTTTTCATTACGCTTTGGGAGATTTCAGCCACTGTTTCTTTGGATATTTGTTGCTCCTCTCCTCTCTTCCTGGCACCCCTGTTATGCACACGTTGCTATAGTTCTCTGAGGCGCTGCTCATTTCCCTTCTTTTTTTTGTGTGTGTGTGTTTCAGATTGCATTGTCGCTACCAGTCTATCCTCAAGTTTGCTACTGTCATTTTCTGCCATTGTGAGTCGACTATTAAGCCGGCCAGGTGAATTTCTTTCTGTTCCTTCCTTCCTTCCTTTCTTTCTGTTTTTTCTTTTTGCAGTACTTAGGAGTTGAACACAAGATGTTGAACATAATTTGCAATTGCTCTACCACTGGGCTGCAATTCCAGATTCCATTTTTTAGTTAGTTTGATTCCTGAGTCAGGATCTGGCCAAGACACACAAGCTGTGGAACTGAACTTGCAATCTTCCTACCTCAGCCTCTTGAGTGGCTAGGATTACAGGTGTGCACCATCGCACCCAGTTCCTAGTGGATTTTTCACTTTAGTTATTGTATATTTCAATTCTAGAATTCTCATTTTTTCATTTTTAAAAATAATTATTATCCTTTTTGGTTATTTTCTATTTGCCAAAACATAAATGTATTTGTTTGTTTGTCTTTGTGTTTTTGGAAGGCGTCCAGTGCCACCACCATCTTCCAAATGTTGATTTGGTGTGAATCTGACTTCTGGATAAATCCTATAGAGCCTTGCTGAGCTATACTGGAAGTAGACCCTGAGTATTTTAGTCTGAACAGCATAAATATTGATATTTTTCCTTAAAGATTTTATGTTTTTGCCTAAATACAAAGTATTGTTGTTGTTGTTAGGTGCCATCGAGTTGGTATCTGACTCATAGTGACCCTTTGTACAACAGGGGAAACACTATTGTCAGTGCTTCTCTGCTGTTCATAGGGTTTTCAATGGCAGATTGATTTTTAGGAGGGGGTTGCTAGGTCCTTCTCCCAAACAAAGTATTAGTTTGAGTAAAAAATATACAGTGTTACCTCAGCATTCCTTCACAGTCCATTCTGGTCAAGTGCTGATCAGCTTGAGTGCCCAGCACTTTTTTCCACAAGACATACTGTAAATGTATCTGTTGGTTCCAGCACCTCACTTAAGGACTAATTCAGACACACGTGGCCCACTCACATACATAGCAATAAGGTCTTTTGGTAATTCAGTTGCTGTTCTTACTGTTCTCTTCTTTCCTTCACTTTTAGTACTAGGAAGTTTCTTTGGTGCATGATGACCGTGTGTGTGTGTGTGTGTGTGTGTGTGTGTGTGTGTGTGTGTGTGTGTGTTGTTGCTGTTGTTGTTAGGTGCCGTCGAGTCGTGTCCAACTCATAGCTACCCTCATAGGGTTTTCAATGGCTGATTGTTTTTTTCAGGATTGCCTCGGGAGTGGGTTGCCACATCCTTCCATTTATGTGGTGCTGGGAATCGAACTTGGGACCTCAGAGACTGCAGAGCAGTACTCTACCAACTGAGCTAAATCCCAGCCCGAGCGCACATATGTGTGTATGTGTTGTTGTTATGTGCCATCAAGTCGTGTCCGACTCACAGCGACCCTTATAGGGTTTTCAATGGCTGACTGTTTTGGGATTGCCTGGGGAGTGGGTTGCCACATCCTTCTCCTGTTTTTGTGGTGCTGCGAATTGAACTCGGGACCTCAGAGACTGTAGATCAGCGCTCTACCAACTGAGCTAAATCCCAGCCCCAGTACATATGTATATATATGTATATGTATATATATATATATATATATATATACACACACACACACATATATATACATATATATGTATACATATATGTATGTATACATATGTATGTATATATGTGTGTATATATATACATATATACATACATATATACATATATGTATATATGTATACATGTATGTATGTATACATATACATATATATGTATATATATGTATATACATATATATGTATATGTATATGCCTGCAGCTGTAGCCCTGTGGCATCCGATCCTGTCAGATCTCGGAAGCTAAGCAGGGTCGGGCCTGGTTACTACCTGGATGGGAGACCACCTGGGAACACCAGAAGCTGTAGGCTGGGAGAAGGACCTGGCAGTCCCCTCCCAAAAATCAATCTGCCATTGAAAACCCTATGAACAGCAGAGAAGCACTGACAGTAGTGTTTCCCCTGTTGTACAGAGGGTCGCTATGAGTCGGATACCGATTCGATGGCACCTAACAACAACAACAACATATGTATATATGTATATATACATATATATGTATACATATATATATATGTATATATGTATGTATGTATGTATATATATGTATGTATATATGTATATATATATACACACATACATACATATATATACATATACATTTCAGGATTGCCTCAGGAGTGGGTTGCCATATATATATATATGTATGTGTGTATATATATGTATGTATATATGTATATATATATACACACATACATACATATATATATATACATATACATTTCAGGATTGCCTCAGGAGTGGGTTGCCATGTATATATATATATATATGTATGTATGTATGTGTGTATGTGTATACACACCCACACACCCACACACATACACATACCCACACATAACCTATGAGATCGCAAACACAGCAGGCCAGGTCTGCACTGCTTGAAGTTGATGTGCAGGGTGCTCTTTCCCCTTTGCTTCACCTGGAAATATCACGGGTATGTGTGGCATCCCACACGGGCTTTAGCATGGTGGGTGAGTGCACAGCAAGTAGTCAAGCAACGAACCAGAATTCTCTCAGAAATACTGGTTGAGGACTGAAATGCCCAAGCACAGAGCAGGTCGAGTGCTGAGGTACCACTGTACTTATAAAGTCATTTTAAAATTTTAGTGCATGTGGCCTAGGCAATCTTAAGGAAAGGTAGTGTTATCCAGGTCAGGAAAAGGATTCGTGCTTCAGTAACTAGAAACGGGTTGTTAGTAAAACTGGGCCCTATAAATACAAATTAGATGTACCATAGCCGATAATGCCCATGTTGATGTTGCAATTTGCCTGTGAGAACCATTTGGTAATTTAAGTAAATTAAAATGAAAAGAGGAGCTTTTTATAGGCCATGCGCAAGTACGGCCTATAACATTTATTAAATTGATCCAACACACACACACACACACACACACACACGTTGTTAGATGTCATGGAGGCAGGTCCAACTTATAGTGACCATATGTACAACAGAATGAATCACTTCCCAACACTGTAGCATCCACAAGATCTTTTTTATGTTCAAGCCCATTGTTGCCAGACACTGTGTCAATCCATCTAGTTCAGAGTCTGCCACCCTACTAAACATGACATCCATCTCAGGGATTGGTTCCTCCTGACAACCTGTCCAAAATATGTAAGATGAAGTCTAGCCATACTTGATTCCAAGGAGCACTCTGGTTGCACTTCTTCTCAGACATATCTGTTGGCTCTTTTGGCAGTCCATGGTATATTGAATATTCATCTCCAGTGCCACAATTCAAAAGCATCAATTGTTCTCCTGTCTCCATTATCCAACATCCAGATTTTACAAGCATATGATGCAACTGAAAATATTATGGCATGAGCTATGCCCACTTTTGTCTTCAATGTGACCTCTTTACTTTTCAACACTTTAAAGAGGTCCTTTGCAACAGCTTTTCCCAATGCAATATTTTGATTACTTGACTGCCATTTTCGTGGATGTTGACTGTAGAACCAAGTAAAGCAAAATCATGAACAACCTCAATCTTTTCTATATTTATCATGAAATTGCTTACTGACTCAGTTGTAAGGACTTTTGTTTTCTTGATGTTGAGGTGCAATCCATACTGAAGGATATGTTCTTTGGTCTTTATCAGCAAATGTTTCAAATCCTCTTTACTTCCAGCAAGCAGAGTTGTATCATCTGCATAATGCATGTGGTTAATGAGTCTTCCTCCAATCCTTATGCTGTGTTCTTCTTCATGAAGTCCAGCTTCTTGGGTTATTTGCTCAGCATAGGGATTGAAGAGGTATGATGAAAGAATACAGCCCTGAAGCACATTTCCTGACTTTAAAACAAACAGTGTTTCTTTGTTCTGTTCATATAACTGCCTTCTGCTCCAGGTACAGATTCCTCATGAGTACATTTAGGTGCTCTGGTATTCCCAGTCTTTGTAATGGTATCCATAATTTATTGTGCTCCACACAGTCAAATGCCTTGGCCTAGTCAATAAAACAAAGACATCTTCTGGTATTCTCTGCTTTCGGCTAATATCCATCTGACATCAGCAATGATATCCCTGGTTCCAGGCCCTCTTCTGAGTCCAGCTTGATTTTCCAACAGTTCCCTATCTATGTTCTGATGCAGTCACTTTTGAATGATCTTTAGCAAAACTTTACTTGCACGTGGTACTAGTGATATTGTTCCATAATTTCCACTTTCAGTTTGCTCCCCTTTTTTGGGAATAGGTACAAATATGAATCTCTTCCAATAGGTTGGCCAGATAGCTGTTTTCCAAATCTCTTGGCAAAAACAAGTGAGCACCTCCAGTGCTGTTTGTTGAAGCATCTCTATTAGTATTCCATCAATTCCTGGAGTCTTGTGTTTTGCCAATGCCTTCAATGCAGCTTCCACTTCTTCCTTCTTTCAGTATCATTGGTTCATGATCATATGCTACCTTTTGAAATGGTTGATTATCCACCAATTCTTTTACATAGCATTGCCTTTTTTATTTTATTTTTTATTTTTTAAATTTTTTGGTACTTCAAGGATGAGCCCAGGGTCTTATCTATATTTTGCGAGGGCTCTACCACTGGACTATATATACCTCTAGCCCATTAAAAAAAATGTTTTTTATCTTGAAACAAGGCCTTACTAAGTTATGCTGGCTGCCTCTGGGCTCAATTCTCTGATCCTCCTTCCTCTACCTCCTGAATCACTGAGATTACAGGTGTTAGCCACAGCACCTGGCATATAATTTTTATTTTCTCCATGACTGGATAAAGAACAGTGAAAATAAACATTGAATTTGCATTTATCCACAATGTACATAAATATAATTATAATCTTTTATTAAAAATGAATACATATATTTATAAAGAGAAAGTCTGTGCTTTCAATCAACATAATGGGCATCTAAAGTGGCTTTACATTCCTATATACTCCAAGTCATAGAAGACACTTACTGAAAGAGATCATTGGACCCAACTGAGCCAAATCCTCATTTTGCATATGAGGAAATAAGACTCTCAACAGTGAAATATCATCTTCAAATCACAAAACTTCTTCAACTGTAGAAAAATGATTCTTGCTTTTTTTTTGTCAGGGGAGATAGTTTAACACCATACCATGTATGTAGCCCAGGATGGCCTTGAACTCACAATCCTCCTGCCTCTGACTTCCTAGTGTTAAGTTACAGATGTGTGCTGCCATGGTGGGCCTAAGAATCACTTTTAATAGCAATCATATTTATAGACAGGTTAAATAAAGGTTTAAGGAGGAAACCATAGCAGTTGATAGAAACACAAACCACATTTATAGGTGAAAAGGAATTTTTTTGAATTTTGACTTCAAATTATAAGCTGAATCATTACATTGAAAACTTTAAAAGATGGATGAAAATACTTATAATGTCTCGCTCACTACAAATTCTATTAAATTTCTAATTTTATTTGTGGAAAAAGATTATAGCGGGGGCTTTTTAATTTCTGAGTTCCTCTGACTGTAAAGTATACTCACTGATATCCTAAAAGATAATTCTAAGCTAATCTAATATTCAGTTTGTTTTCTTTTTATTAGGTCTGACAAGCACAGTCCCTTTGGCAAAGAGTCCAGTATTTTCAAATTAAAGGGATCATATAATGGCACTGAAGTCACTACGGGGCCAGTTTCCTTTAATTGTTAAGGAGACATAGGTTTCTCTACCATACTCCTTGCTTCTGGCTCCTCACCAGAAGCATCATTATTATTATATTTCTACCAGCAGTCTCATCAATGTAATTTCAACTTTGTATAATATACTTCTTAAAAATATTCCAGCCTCTTTCCACTAGCCAATTCCAAAATTACTTCCATGTTTTTAAGTATTTGTTACAGCAA
This sequence comes from Pedetes capensis, assembly GCA_007922755.1. Classification (NCBI taxonomy): domain Eukaryota; kingdom Metazoa; phylum Chordata; class Mammalia; order Rodentia; family Pedetidae; genus Pedetes; species Pedetes capensis. The sequence continues at coordinate 95,203 of VMDO01004284.1, read as the reverse complement.
TATTTTCTTTCTTTGTACAAAAATCTGTATTAGTTTTCCATGGAAGCTGTAGAAAAATTATCAACATCTTGGAGGATTAAAAGAATAGAAACTCATTTTCTGCCAATTCTCGAGGTCAGAAGTTTGACATCAAGTGTCAACAGGACCACACTATCTGCAAAGGCTCCTGGGGAGAATTGTTCCTTGCCTCTTCTGGTTTCTGGTAGCTACTGGTGTTTTTTTGCTTCAGTGACTTGTGTTCTCATTACTGTGGACTCTTGTATCTTCCCGTCTTTCTTTTGTTCTCTGTGTATGCCAAATCTCCCACTTCTCCTCTCAGGACACTTAGATCTACCATATGACCAGCTATAACACTATTGGGAACTTATCCAAAGGGAGATGGGCCATCATACCACAGAGACACCTGCATCTCCATGTTCAATGCAGCACTTTTCACAATAGCAAGGATATGGAATTAACCAAAGTGCCCTTCAACAGAAGAATGGATAAAAAAACTATGGTATATATACACAATGGAATGCTACTCACCAATCAAGAAAAATGAAATAAGGTCATTCGCAGCAAAATGGATGGAATTAGAGAAAATTATTTTAAGTGAACGAACACAAGCTCAGAAAGAGAAATACCACATGTTCTCACTCATATGAGGGAGCTGATTCAAAATTATAAGAAGGAAAAATCCTATTCAAAGGTCAGATCAAAATAAAAGGGGGGGGGAGATAAGAATGGTGTCAATATAAATGGTCTAGAAAATGCATGTAATTGTTCTAACAAGATAAAAACAAAGACCACTACAGGAAAAGTTCCTATCTTAAACAGAACTGGAACCCAAGGACATATAGAAAAATATTACTAAGTAAAAGATAGAGAAGACTTAAATGGGAAACTTAGATGGGAAGGGTGGGAGTGGGGGAAGCATAGGGGAGGGTAAGGGGGAACCTATATGAATAATGTTTATCAAAATGCATATATGGAAATGTCACAATGAAAAGCATGTCAGAATGAATCACATTAAGGTGTACATTAAAAACTTCCAATTAAAAAAAAAAGAATTTGCTAGATAGCCCAGAATAATCTTCCCAAGTCAAGATCCTTAATTTAATCACATCTGTAAAGACTTTCTTTCCGGGTAAGATGCTATGGTTTGAATCTAAAATGTCCTCCAAAGGTTATGTTTCTGAAAGCTAGTTCCTTAAGTAGTGGTGTTGTCTGTAGAAGCTATAGACCTTGGGGAGGTGGGGCCTAGTTTTTCAGAAGTAGGTCACGAGGGGAGGTCCTTTGGAGGTTTTACCTGGCCCTGCATTTCCAGCAAGCACTCTCTGCCTCCTGATTACCATGACGTGAAGTCCTCTACCACAAGATCCGTACCCTTCCCTGCCGCCATGCCTGCCCTGAAACCCTTCGAATCATGAGCCCCAGTATATTCTTTTCCCAAAAGTTGTGTGTGTCATGTGTTTTACCACAGTGATGCATCAGCTGAATAACACATAAGGCCACGTACAGATTCCAAGGATTAGAACCTGTTGTCTTTGGAGTCATTACTCAGTGAATACTGAAACTAAAGAGATCTGTCAACCAATGCAATATGTGGTTTGAAGCCAAATTCTTTTGCTGTAAAGGGTATTATTGGGATAAAAGGTAAGATTTGAAAGGGATATGAGAATTCAATGGTAATAATGCATTTACTCATTCCTTGATTTTAATGGAAGCATGGTAGCCTTGAAGAAGAATGTTTTCAGTAAAAGCACACTGAAATACTTACGAGAGATGGTGCATTAGCTTGGGAAGTGACTTGAAAAATGATGCAAAAGAGGTTCTTTTTATTGTATGTTATGGCATTTATATGAAATGTCCTCCCAAAAGGCTCAAGTATTGAAGGCTTGGTCCCCTGCTGGTGACAGTGTTGAGAGGTGACTGGATTGTGAGGGCACTAACGTCATCAGTGCATTAGTCCACTGATGAGTTCAAAGCTGCATGAACTCCTAGGAGGTGAGGCCCAGACCCTTCTGCTTGTTCTACCATAAGATGAGCCGCCATAAGATGTGCACCTCTGTTCCACCATGCCCTCTCCAGCATGATGCCCGGCCTCACCTCAGGTTCAAAACAGTGGAGGTTGCCACTCATGGACCTTCTGAAACCATAAGCCCAAACAAAACCACCTTCCTTTGAAGTGTTTCTCTGGTATGTTGTCACAGCAATGGAAACTCATTAACACATCATAATTCCAACTTTTCTGTAGGTTAATGATTGTTAAAAAACAAACAAACATAATAGTGGGGCAGAGAATAAGGAAGTGGAGACAGGGGCAGAATTAAGGGACTCCTAATATGTACAGAGGAAGAGGGAAGAGGTTCAAGCAGGAAAGGAAATTCAATAAAATGACATAGGACTATTTGGTTTATTTTATAAGATCAAAAAGCAGGCTACTTTACAAGCCACATTATAATCTAGGTGTGCACTTTTCTCACATTCCAATATATTTACTTGCTGGCATTTCTTTTTTCCATCTCTCGGTGGCAGAGAAGAACATGCTTTGTTAAAATGACCATCTTATGAACAAATCCCCATGTAGATTTGTTTTCAACCTTTTCCTTCTTTCAGTTATATTCACATAAATAGTAAATGGCAATGTGTTACTAGGAATGTGTTTTCTTGAATTTGAGGCTCCAAGCCGCAATAATCATGCTAAGACGGGAAATAAGCTCTATTATTAGAAAACAAATGGTTTATACTCTAGATGATCTACTCTCCTTAGAAAACAGAACAAAAGTAATTAAGGTATTATATTATTCAGCCGGCACATCACTGCGACAGAGAAACCAACTGAAGCAAACTTAACGGGAGGAAATATTTGTCGGCTCACGGTTAGAGGATCAGATCATAATGGCGGCAGGGCACATGGCACAGAACCTCACATCTTCCTGAGCAGGAAGCAGAAAGCCACCAGAACCAGGGCTCCTGGTAAAAACTTCCAAAGGCTTGCATCCAGTGAGATGCTTCCACAAGGCTAGAACCTCATCCTCTAAAGTTCCATAACCTCCCAGGACAATACCACTAGCTGGAGGCCCAACGTTCAAACACATGACCTTTGGACATTTAGATCCAAACCATAACAAGGACTCAATATACATATACTAAACAGGCAGTAACTTTGCATATGGAGACTCTGAATCACTCACAAGAAGGCATTTTTCTTTTAATAGAAGATTATAAAACATTATTAGCCACCTACCCTATTTTCTGTGGAAGAAGGACGTGGCAATGCACTCCTGAAGCAATCCCGAAGCAACCAGCCATCGAAAACCCTATGAGGGTTGCTGAGTTGGAGCCGACTAGATGGCATCTAACAACAAACAACAACAGCCTATTTTGTATTCTAGTAAACAAAATATGCCATGTAAACTAAACTTTAATGATTAATTATAAAAATTATTTTTAAAAACATGATTGTGTTTTAATATGTATACTCATCATTTATATTAGAATATGACCTGTATGATCTTATCTTTAATACCTAGGTTAATTTTGACCTGCATAGTGCAGACTTTATAAGCTTTGGGATGTCCAGTGGTGCAGATACTACTCAAGAGTTTGAGAGCTTTCTGCCACTGGAGAACCTGTCTCTGAAATGCAAAGGTATCTCCATATTTCCTATCAATACCATCATCTAGTGGAGAACTTACTATACATCATGGAGTTTTCATTCATTAAATGTTTATCAAATCCTTTCTATGTGTTCAATACATTAGTCTCTTGATGGAGAAGAGACCATTGTCCCCAATTTATAAATTCATACCATTTATAATGTAATGGGTGGAACTGTCCTCTTGCTGTGTGTCTACTGCTCAGGATACTAAGTTGCTGGATATCCAAAGGATGAATAATGGGCAAATAGTCAAAGCCTGGGAATGATGGAGAAGTTCAACCTGGCATCGGCTCTCATGTATCTCCAGGCCCACCCTGTCTTATTCAATTCGGGCTGCTCGAACAGAATCCCATAGATTCAAAGACAAAAACAACAGAAATCTGTCCCTCATGGTTCTCAAAGCTAGCAAGTCCAAGACCAAGGTGCTGGCAGATCCTGTATCCACCATGGAGCCTCTTCCGGGTTTGCAGACAGCTGTCTTCTCTCTGTATCGTCACAGGGCCGAGGGCTAGCTCTCCTCCTTTCAAAGGACGTAATCCCATCATGATTCACCCTCACAGCCTAATTATCTTCCAAAGCTCTCCTTCACACCTCATTGGAGATTAGAGCTCTAACATACAACTTTTGGGGGCACACAACACTCTGTCAGCAACACTTCCTGGATGACTTGGCCTGCCCCAATCCTGCCAGTCCTGTGCAGTTGGAGCTGTCTGGAGGCCGGTGTGACCTTCAGATAGAGGAGCCTTAACTCTTACACCTCAAGGAAGATGTCTTGGAAAGGGCCAGGGAAAATGCCAATGGGTGACATTCACTAAGGTGTCTGTGATACCTTGTTTTACATTTAATAATGATGGTAATGCATGCTTTAAAAAGAAAGCACTGGCACAGGACAAAGGATGAGGAAATCAGAGCTGGGACAGTTTCTATCTCCCAGAGTAAACATTCTGTGGCAAGGGTTCCTTGGCCTTCTCCCACGGGCCCCTCACTTTCTGATTCTACTGCTCACTGCTAGGCTGTCTGATCCTCCTGTCCCCAGTCCACACTTCTGAGATCTTTGCTCCTCCTTTTGGGGGCTGTATTTTCATTTTTGTCTCTTTCCTCTGCCTAGCATAAGTGAGATCATCCGAGTGCCATAGGACCTGCATAAGAGTCACCTTTTATTTTATGAGTTAATCACATGGATAACTTTCAACATTTATGCTTTATTGATTTAAAATGTGTACATATTTAACTTCCAGGTTTGTTACAAGTCTACATCTGGACCCTTAGGAAGCATAAAGTAGTATATTAACTACCCCTGTTTCTCTTTCTTCTTAAAGAGGGAAAAAGTTGGAGATAACTTTGTCGTTGATGAGTATAAGGTGCTTAACACTGTTAGGTGCTATGTAAGACAGAAAAAATCATGAAAGTCTTGTCAGATGTTGGCTTGTCACAGGAGCAAGATGTACAGAAGAAAAACAAGACAGCATGTAATAAAGAACCAAACTGAATATAATCAAATATCAAAATATAAAATGCTTTGAATGCGTTGGGAATTCAGAAAGGGGAGAAAACTGATGCTTAGAGCAACTGTAAATTTGAGTTGGAACTCAAGAGACCATGAGAGGTGAGAAAGCATTCCGCCTAGCGGTAAAAGCACCCAGCAGGAGTAAATGCAGAAAACAGACATGGGTCTCATTCATGAAAGAGAAAGAAGGTATCTTTTGCAACTTTAATCTAGCTTGTGAGGGACGCTACGGACACAGAAGACTGACTTGGATCCACTGAGAAACGCAGCCACTGATTGCCCAGAGAGAGGGGGTGGCATGGTGTTTTTCTGGCAAGTTAGAAAGAAAAGCGGCAATGGTTGAGTGGAACCTGGTAAATTAGAAACCAGTTCGTAGACTATTCAGTTATTAAATGACAAAAAGAAGTAGAGCAATACATAATAATAAGCACTCACTAAAAATGTTAGCTACTGCAAAACTTCAGCAGCGGGTCTGATAGCACAGGAAAGGCTGGGAACATCTTACAGGGATAAAACAAGAACAGGGCACCTGCAGAGGGTGACAGGAATCACCTTGTGAACATAACTCCCAGGTTTTCCAAGCCTTGATTATGTATAAGAGACTAAGGAAAGTGGTTGAGTTTTATGGGATTGACACCTCGATTTTCCTGCAGGAACACACATTTAACTACTTTGAAGAAAATGTAGGTAACTGCCTACTTCTAGCTTTCAGTTCACAGTAATTCTTTGAGAGTGACCCTGAACCCATCCACTCCTGACATCAATTCCAATGTTTCAAATCTGTTGCAATGTGAATAAAATTGTTCACATTGCTTCATTGACTAAATCAGCAAACGCATGTGGTTCTAGATTCAGAATGGAGAGAGCTGCGTATAAATCTTGGCTCCTTTCTGGGTAACTGACCATCTAAGCCTGTTTCTTATAAAATGAGACATGAGCCAAGTGGGGTGGCACACGCCTGTAATCCTAGCAGGCGTGGGGGCTGAGGCAGGACTATGAGCTTAAGATCAGGCTGGGCTATGAGACTCGTGCCTCAAAGAAACAACACCAGAAGGGACCCAAGTTACTCAAAGGTTTACGCTGAGGGCTCACAAACATCAACATATTCAGTACCTGCCCTTGTATCTGTAGACGTCTGAAAGCTTCCTTCTGCTCCCTTCACCAGCAGTAGGAGTTACACTTTCTCAGCACATCTAGCTTCCTGCTTCCTAGGATGCAGCAAAGGTAGAGCTGGAGAGTGAAACGGGAATGTAAGAGTAATTCTTTAGAAAGTCAAGTGATCTAAAATCTATTTCACCTTAGGATTCAGGCTGATCTTTCAGGGACGTACACAAGATCCTACCTCTCACCAGATTTACCCATACAAGGATGGCCTCCAAAGTGACTTCTTCATCTTGCATCTGTGGAATAGCTTAGGGGTCCATATACACTTTCAATTATCCACCTTGTACAGACACTATTCAAGGATGGAATTGTCATCTGGGAAAACAAGTTACAGACTTGTAACAGCTGAGTAAATAGCAGGCTGATTTTATCATCTGAAATCATTAAAATATAAATGAGAATGAAAAAACCTGAGACTTTCTTGGAAAAGCACTTTATGAAATCTGAAGGCAACATGACAATGGACAGTTATATTTTATTCATTTGTTTAACTAAATCAATGTTTTGGAGCCTAGTCATTCACCAGTGGTTCACATATACAAAATATTTTTTAATATTGTTGTTAAGTGCCATCCAGTAGAGTCTGACTCATAGTGACCCTAGGTACAACAGAACGAAACACTCCTTGACACCACACCATGCCCAGCACTATGTCAGTGCTTCTCTGATATTCATAGGGTTTTCAACAGCTGATTGTTTCCAGATTGTTTGGGGAGTGGGCTACCAGGTCCTTCATCCCACTTTGGCAGTGCTAGAGATTGAGCCCAGGGTCTCGGAGAGTATAGAGCAGCACTCTACCAAGTGAGCTAAACCCCAGCACCTATTTTTAATGTTGCTGTTGTTGTTAGGTGCTGTCAGTCCGACTCATAGGGTTTTCAAAGGCTGAATGTCTTCAGGACTATCTCAGGAGTAGACTGCCACATCCTTCTCCCATATGTTATTAGCTTGAATGAAATATATGTGGGACAGCAGTACTCTGGAGGGAAGGAAATAACTTTTAGTTTTTATCCACATCATTAGAACAAAATGTATGAATTTCAGTGCAAACTTGGGAGGTTTATTTAAGCATTACAGGAAATTTTAATGTCCTATGATAGATTTTACATTACCAGAAAAACCTTAAAAAGACTTGAATACAAACTATCTTAAGACTTTGATCAAACTTTTAATGTATCAATTTATTGCATATGTCAGTACAGAAAAATATAAAGTATATCTTAAAAGAAGTTTATTGTAAAAAAAAAACAAATGTAAATGTTTGCTTGCCATGGTTAGCATACAATGTACTATGACATTCAAATTTAAGTTATAAAATTTTATTACTATGTCAAATAAGATATGGCAGATAACAAAAGTGTGGTTTACATTAGGAAACTGGACTTACTTTGTCCTGAATGTACTTGAATATTCTGAAAACAACTTGAATTTTCCGTATATGCTGTACTGACAGAAATTGTTATAAATTATGCTCAACATACCTGTTACATACGTATATGTGGCACTTTTTGTCAAAAAGTGTCGGTTACATAGTCCTATTTTTGAACTATTTTTAAGATACAAAATATAAATGGAGGTATATTTGTGCCATTTGGCAAAAATGTGTTGACTAGAATTAGGATGACAGCATTCACTTCATCATACAAATGAATATATTATTTCTGATTAGCTAAGATGGTGTGCCTATGGGGTATAAGAATAAACAGAAGTGCTCTTCATTTTCTACCCTATCAATTTAAAAAATAGACGCCTGTGCTCTGTCATTTCCAACTTCACCTGAGTGATAGAAAAATATGTAGGTTAAGTGGATAATCCAAAAGGGTTATTTATGACTAATTTTTCCTTTCACAGTCTTTTTCATAATTATCAATAAGAAAAAGGGATAGGGGAGGATCAGAGGATTTCGATACCTCAATCATGGCTTAATGGAAAAGGTGACTTCTGTGACATCCTTTTAAAAAGCTTCCCTTATTTCCTCCTCACCACAAGGAAGGAAGAGGCTAACATAAACAACTACTACTGTATTGATCAAGCTTGCAAGGCAGTTGTTATGAAATCAAACAGGGCCTTCTTTCTTTTGTTTTGTTTTTGTGGTATTGAGGGGTTGAACCCAGGACCTCATGCTTGCATGCTGTGCAAGTGCAGGACCACTGAGCTGCACCTCCAACCCATTTTTTTTACTTTTTGAGACAGGGTCTCACTAAGTTATGCAGACTGCCTCTGGTCTTGAACTTGCGATGCTATTGTCTCCACCTCCCAAGCTGCTGGGATTACAGGCGTGCGCCACTGCGCCCAGCTAGGGCCTTCATTCTTAATTCCACCAAACTTATTCCCACCCAAGCCAAATCTTACAAGTGTAAGAAAGGAATAGGTAAGCACCAGATGGTGTGAACTCTCAACAATAAATATGACAATAAACTTACTCTAGTGACACATTACCAAAGCTGTGATTTGTGCAATTATCAAGTGTCTACAGCTCATCATAAATTTACTCTGTTTTGTGAGACAAGTCAAAACAGTATCTTAACGGAAATAACAATCCTACAGTTCTTTGCAAAAACATAAAGCAGCCGCAATGCCCGGTGCCTGGCCACTTTGTCAGAAAGGCTTTGTGTCTGAATGGTGTTCTGTGGTTTCCTTCTCACCAAGCCCATCCGTTAATTATTCCCATTTCTAAATGTAAGAACTGTGCCATGCCCTGTTTCGTGATTTCTATCCTGTTAGTGTATTCTACTTGTCACACATTTCTTCCCTTAGTTTGCTGTATAAAGGATCCCTCATTTTCTAAAACCAGTTCTCCCCCAACCCCAATCATCTTCCTTAAAATAACTGATTTTTAATTTTTCTCTAAATTTGAGTTCATCTTGCCATAGTTCATTTTAGGATTTCTAAATTTTCAGTAGCTTAGTGACCTAAAACTTACTCATGACCTTATCTAGTTGTTCTTGTATGTCTATATGAGCCAGAAATTAACATAAAGACAGACCATGTCCAGTCAGGAGATACAAGGCCAAAACTAGAATGTGGCTCAAGTACACTTCACTGAGACCAAATGCTCTCTGGCCACACAATGAGAAATGCTTCCAAAAATGATACCTGGGGCTCCATGGACCCTGAAAACAAGAGTTTGTTTTCCACCCCTTCCCATCTAAAGAACTAGTCTCAAACACAGAAGCTGGAAGAGAGAGAGGTTCTGCAACCCTAAGCACAGCTCACCGCCTTCACTACAGAAATAAAGGCTCTCTAAGAGGAGAATGAAGGTTCCGGATGATACACACGTGCTCTACAGCTTCTGAAATCCTGGCTTACCAAAAAAGGTTTATAAACCTGAAGCATTAAAACATTTTTAAAATTAAAGAAATAGAAAGTAAAGCAGCATTAAAAGCACTGAAGAGAAAGCTTTCATGCTTCATCAGCCTATGTACAATTAACAGCTGTCTGACCGTTTGGCGTAAGATGGTAGAGTACTCTGCAACCTTTAAAAATAATGCAACTGTAAGGCGTGCCAGGAAAGCTCGTTTCTAAACACACTGCGTTTTGCTGTGTTACCTCTTTCCTTTTCGATACATTACTACTTAAGGTAGTCACTCTCTTTAGCAAAGATTGACAAGATGAAAAGTAGTCTTTAATTGTGGTGAATTGACACATACAAAATACACCTTCCATGAGATGAGCTACTAACTCTTTTTTAAAAAACAAGACTTTTACAATTAATAATTCATAGAAAAACATTATTCTTTAGAAATCATTCTTGCTATTAATTTGTTCTTTCTAAACACGGGCATAAAGTGAATGTTAAAGAGTGCTATTTGGCAAAAGTATTTCTAGCCTTAACTCCATGGAAAAAAGTTTAAATTAAGGTCGAGCTGATTGAGTCATTATTTCACTGCTCTACCTGCTTTTCAAAAGCCAATAAATATAGCTAAAAATATTCAAAATATAATATGCTAAAGCTGACATAATAATGTGCTGACCTCAATTACATCTAACTTTTGAGGACTGCTTGAAATAATGTGGCACAATACTGCCTTATGGTTCATTTTTATTTAGGAAGTCTTGCAAGTTTCAAGGGGCTTCTTTTTTAGTAAGATTTTTCTTACTTTTCTCTAAGTATAAATACTACTTCTGGCCTACAGCCATTTAATAGTTAAATGTGGCAACAGGTTCTGTGTCAAATGCTCCAGAACGCCTTCATTCCCACATGTAAAGAAATTTACAAGTAAATGAGATTTCCTAAAACTGTCTCGATACAGTTCTATTGCACATCAACTGGAATATTAAGCCAAGAACATAGATTTTTTACTTTTTGCTTTTGTTTTGCAACTTTTATTTTCAAAAAGTCCAACAAATGGTATCTTGTCGTAGGTGGATTTGGCATATTCTAGGTACTGAGACTTAAAATCACATGTGGGAACTTCATAAAATAGTATGTACAATCATGTAATTGAGATTTCATAATTTTATCCTTAAGCAAGTTCTACTCCTCGCTAGGACTGCTGTTAGTGGTTCAGCCATAGGCTGACAAAATGGAGAAAAGCTAAAATTCTCTTTGCCGCCCAAATTACAAATGTTCCAAAGCTCAAATATGCACAGAAACCTGCATTAACGTCTCTTTCTACAGGCCAAGATCCAGTCTGTACCTAACAAAAGAACAGTACGTTTATGTTGAAAAGCAGGGTCCGTTTATTTTTTAGAAAAAGCTGGATCTCAACATTTACCGGAGTAAAATTCAACGGCAACCTGCACGTGGGCCTCACTTTCACATCCTGACAAAAACAAAACAGAGTTCACATAAAAATAGATACACCCAGGTCGCCATACACATGGGCGTATGACCAGCGATATTTACATTAAAAATGCTGCATTGCATAAGTCAAGGAGTAAAACGCCATCATGCATTTCATTTGAGCTTTTAAAGTGAAGAATGCAGGTGCAGAACTAAGTTTGCTCAGCATGGCTGTCCCAGTGCCGATGGGAGGAGCAGCGTCCAAAGGCTTCTTGTCTACGCTCCTCCTCCCACACCCTCAGGGTAACACAGACCAGGCCACTGAGACAAGAAACTTTCGAACGTCCCTATTCGACTCCTGTTAAACTGAAGTTATGGATACATAACCACATTAAAAGTTCTGATTCAAATGTATGAAACAATTCCCAAGAACTACAGTTCTTCAAGTGTAAAAAAACAACTATTTGGATCATCATAAAGGAGAACTGAGGTCCTTTCAAAGTTTAATGTCACTCTTCAGACAGGGACAGACATAACATACTTCTGGAAAGGAACATTCTTTATCATTCGGCACAAAATAAGATACAATGCATTAATCAAGAGAGGAAACATTATATAATTGTTACATTGGATGACGTTTTCGTCATTTCCTCGGGTGAGTGACTCTTTACGACTTCTTTGATGAACTGTTCCAGTGCAGTGAAGTAGCCTTGGCACTGCCACGTGTCGTTATGCGTTCCGTCTGGGAAAATGGCTAATCTCTTAGTCCGGGATGGGGACAGCTCATACAGCTGCTTCATCATCACTGGCGGAATTAACTGGTCAGAGAGTCCCGAGATGAAGAGAGAAGGCATCCTGCACTGGGAGATTTTTCTGTAGGACAAAAACTTATTTTTGTAGCACCATAAGGGAAGGTAACGCATCGGGAAGAAGGAAAATAAAGTGCTGGCCATGTGTGGTATGCTTAAAAAGGTGTTCTCCACCATGATGGCTGAAATCCTGTGTGAGTTCTCGGAAGCCAAGTGAATAGCCACTGCTCCTCCCAAGGAACGGCCAAAGAGGAAAATTTTTGTCTTATCGAGGTCAGGTCTAGTCATCACGTAGTCGAGCACAGCTTCAGAATCTAAATAGAGTCCTTCCTCGCTTGCTTCCCCTTCGCTTTTCCCGTACCCTCGGTAATCAATGAGCAGGAGATTAACTTTAAGGTTAACCAGCATAAGCAATGCGTTTGGTAACCTGTGACCTATGTTGCCCGCATTCCCGTGAAAATAAATTATAGTTGGGGAATAGGGTGAATTGTCTCCAGTGTATCTTATCAAAATAAGGTTCAGACGCACCCCGTCTTTGGTTCGGATGAAAATGTTTTCGTGTGGCACACCAGTGGGCATGGGTACGTAGAGGCGTGAGGAGGAGGGCTGCTCTGGAAAATAAAGCAACACATCCTGGAATTTATAGAGAATGCCCGCGATTGATAGGAATATTAACAGAAGCAAAATAATGCCTCCATACAGGTGGAAAGTCACTATTAAGGGTAAAAGAGAAATACGGCAGAGCGCCCACGACCAGGAAGCCACAGCCAACAGCCATCTTTCAATGAAGTTCCACAGCATCCAGGACTTTTCCATTGTAGCTCTCCGTAAGTATCCTAGGGAGACAGAGAGAGAGAGAACATTGGTAATCCACCACGTGGTTGTTGTTGTGAGGGGCCGTCGAGTCGGGATCCGACTCATAGCGACCCTCATAGGGTTTTCAATAGCTGAGTGCTTCGGGATTGCCTTGGGAGTGGATCGCCAGGCCCTTCTCCCATAGTCATCCACCATATACCTGTTATTTTCAAAGTAAGATCACGATGTAATAGACTTAGCGTCCTTGGGAGCCTATGGTCACTCTCTACTCATGAAACAGCTGCTCTAATCCTCTGGTCCCTATGGGTCCTCAGCTGTCTCCAGGCTACTATATCCTTCCAACCCATATTTATAAAACAGAAATACTCATCAAGTTTATTCATTTCTTTAAAAAAAAAAAAATGATTGCTTACTGCCAGGTGTGGAGGCTCATGCCATTAATCCCAGTGACTCGGCAGTTGGAGCCAGGAGGATCATAAGTTCGAGGCAGAGGCAGCCTGCATAACTTAGTGAGACTCTGTCTCACAATAAAAAATGGAAAAATGGGTTGGGGGTGCAGCCCCGTGGCAGAATATTTGCAAAGCATGCGCAAGGCCTTACATTCAAGCTCCAAGCACCGCTAAAAAAAAAAAAGAAAAAAAAAATGTGTGTATTTATTGCTAGGTGCCTTCGTCCACATGTACTCTGAGTTGACAGAAAAACAGACTGATGCCATTCCCAACTTTGTGTATGAGGAGACAGATGGTGCCTGAGGTGTGTAAGTGGATGTGACCATTGTCCTAGGGGTCCCCGAAGGAGAGGCAAGAGGCAAAGTAGCATGACTCCAAAGCTCGTGGTGTATCAACTGCTAAGCTGTCTACATCTAGGCTAAGTGTCCGAAAACAGAAGTGGCTAACAGAGTCTAGCTAGCAGGGACAAGCCTATATAATTTATTGTCTACTTCCTTTTTTACACTATACAAAAAAAAACTGTAACAGGTAAAAAAAAAAAAAAAAAACTCCCTTGTATCTGAAGGTTTTCACAGTTAAACTTAGTTTATTTAATCAATAGATTCTAAATTTTATTATTTTTGAGAAAAAGTGTAATAGTTTGCCTTCCACATCAGATTAAAAATAAATTTCAGGCTGTTCCTGCTGAGAGATACATAGTACCTTTTACAGAATCCTTACTGAAATTCCCCACTGTGGGGTCAATGCCTAGTGCTATGATGTACAGATAGGCAGTAATTGTTGTTGTTGTTAGGTGCCAAAGAGTCAGTATCCGACTCATAGTGACCCTGCGCACAACAGGCGAAACACTATTGTCAGTGGTTCTCTCCTGTTCATAGGGTTTTCAAGGGCGGATGGATTTCTGGGAGTGGGTTGCTGTGTCTGTCTCCCAAGGCAGTAATTAGCAGGGTGATAAAGTGTGAAACAAATACAGAGCTCTGAAAGAACCCGGGGTAAATGAAGCACAAGTGCTTGGTGGAGAAAAACTTTAACGAGATCACTGTAACACAGAACCGACACAAAGAAAACAAGAAAAATTATCAGAAGGCACACTTATAATAAATATAAAAAAGTTTATGCACGCTGTTTTAAAATGGAAAAAGAACCTGAGACAGGCTATAGGTTTTCGTTTGGATTATTCCTCTACCTATGTATATTTGGGGCTGGGATTTAGCTCAGTGGGTAGGGCGCTGCGCTGCAGTCTCTGAGGTCCCCGAGTTCAATTCCCAGCACTGCAAAAGTGGGAGAAGGGCCTGGCAATCCACTCCCAAGACAGTCCCGAAACAGTCCGCCATTGAAAACCCCATGAGGGTCGCTATGAGTCGGATACTGACTCGATGGCACCTAACAACAACAACAACAACAACATGTATATTTAGCAAACTTTTAAGATTATTAAATTAATTTCCCTTTTATACAAAGAAAACTACCATAAAGAAGTTATTCTTTAATAAATTGTGAAAGATTATTTTTAAAAAGTTTATTGTATACCAGAAGCTGATAAATGTGGCATTTCAGTATCTGTGAAATTAGATATAAACACAGAAAGAATATCATAAGATCGAGTCAAATTAGGTTATGAAGATAATGAGTTACATGATTTAATAAATTTGATTTTTTTGCTATTATTTCGCTAAACACAGGCTTTTCTATTTGAATTTTATTTAAACGAATCTTGCGGAACATAAACCAACAGCACTGCGCTTTTTCTGGATTCCCAGAACCAACACTGCCACCCAGCGGCAGCAAGTTTAATTGCAGGAGGGAGGGACTAGCAATCTAGAGGAAAGCATGCATAGAAGGAAGGTCAAAGAAAAATCTAGGCTTAAACGTTATAAACAACACCTGAACACAATGTTTATAAATTTGGCTAAATTTAGGTTAAAAGGCATTACAGTATAGAAATCATCTAAGAAGCCTACTGAACTCGTTTGCTTTATAATCTATATTGCTACTTGTCACCCTCATAGGCAGGGCTACTTTTATATTCCTTTGGAACAGGTAACTCTCAACAACATATCTGGTCACATAAACTCTCCATTTAATGTATACTTAATCTTTTCTTTCTTTCTTTCTTTTTTTTTTTTTTAAGTACAAGTGACACCTGAATGATTCTGGTGTGTATTAGGAAAACTTGAAAACAAACTAGTATTAACTTTAAGTAAAATGATTTGGGGGCTGGGGATGTAGGTCAGTGGTAGAGCACTTGCTTACTAGTACGTCATACAAGGCCCTTGGTTTGATACTCCGCGCCACAAAATATAACACTGATAACAGCAATAATGATGATGATGATGACAGTGATTTTAGTTTAGATGATTAGGTTTACACAAATATATTACAGTACTGTAATACTTGGTAAATAAGATACTATTTCCCTCATGTGTCTGTCACCTTACTGGGCTGTGAGGGTTGGTGTGTTGCTGTGATGCTAAAGCTATGCCACTGGGAACTTCAGATACCAGCAGGGCCACCCATGGTGGACAGGCTTCAGCTGAGCTTACAGACTAGGAGAGACTACGGAGAGAAGGACCCCGGCAGCCCACTCTCTAAACAATTAGCCATTGAAAACCCTATGAATAGCAGAGGCATCCCGGTCAAATATAGAGCTGGAAAATGAGCCCCTCATCCTGGAAGGTATTCAAGAAGTGACCCGGCAAGAGTTGCCTCCTCAAAGTTGCATCGACCTTAATGATGAGAATGGAGTAAAGTCCTGGGAAACTCCATTTGCTGATGTGGCACAATTCAAAATGAGAAGAAACACAGTGGATGCAACAATGGCCTCAACATAAAAATATCCTCTGCATGGCACTATGTTGGGTAATGGTTCATGCTGCTGTACATAGAATTGCTATGAGTCGGACCCAACTCAACGGCACCTAACAAGAAGAAGAAGAAGATACTACTTAAGATAATTTTAGTAAAAAATGTCAAAATTTAAAAATTTTTGAGTAGCCAAGCCAATCATTTGTGACAGAAATATCAAAGATGAGTCATTCAAACATTATTTGGTGATATAATAGGAAAAGTCATACAAAAACTACATCGCCCTTAAAGTCTTTGCTGAATAACTTTGTATTTATCACCTACTTTCAGTCTCAATGTACTTTTCAACAAAATGAGAATTAAAATGCCTACATATAAGACTAGTCAGCAATAAAATGAAAAATAAAAGCATTTATAAGTACAATGTTGTTAGGTGCCATCGAGTTGGGTCTGACTCATAGTGATCTTCAGAGGGTTTTCAAAGGCTGAGAAGCACTACAGATATGTTTCTCTATTTGCTTTTATAACTACTATTTTGACTCTGCTACTACTTTCTGTGTTCTGTTCAAATTAATATCAAAATCAGAACTTATTAAGTACCTATAAAAGAAAAACCTAGAAATATGAAGAGGACATGGCAAAATGTTCCTATAACTAGATAACCAGGGAGAGGTGACTGAGTTTTCAGATCAAAGTTAAAAAACAAACAAAGAAAAAACAAAAACAAAAAACCTATTGGAACATCAGAAATATAAGGATCCAGACATGTGGATAAAGCACATTTTGAAATTCAAAACTTCTGTTTGCATCTGCACAGGTTAATCTATATAGCTAAAATGTTCAGCTACTAAATACTGAAATGTTCTTTTTTCCTTTTATCAGCCTCTTAAATTTATAAGTTCAGCAAATGATGCTGAATTTCAATCTGTAAAGCCAGGAACTGTGTCTCTCTTTTTACCATTGTATCCCTGAGGGCTGTACATACACAAGCCTAAAATGTTTTATATGTGAACATCCCAGTCTTGAATCTGAATTACTAGGTTTCTAAGAAAGTGTAATATCTTGAGCAGAGGGCATATATGTTCAAGAATGGATTATCAGGAAAAAATAATGTATTTGTTTGGGTCTATTATTGGTTAGGAACAAGAAGTAAACTTGGAGTTTTCCAACATTCCTGAAGAATCACTTTACAGGACTGTGACACACAATCTCACAATAGGTCATTATACTATGGAAGCAGGAATAACAGTTAATTTTAAATAACATCAGCTGAAAATTAATTTTATGGAGAGGGCAATGGAAACAGCCCTGTATGTGTACTTTGGCTTTTTCTGTTCGTTCTGTTTTGTTTTTTGGTAGTACTTGGGGTTGAACCCAGGGCCTTGCACATATTTTGCAACTGCTCCACCACTGGGCTGTACCTCCAGTGCACTTTTGAGTCAGGGGCTCACTAAGATACATACGCTGCCTCTGGCCTCAAACTTGCAATCCTCCTGCCTCAGCCTCCAGAATCACTGGGATTACAGGCACATGTCACTGTGCCTGGCCCCTGTATGTATATTTATGTGCTCCTTCTCCTTAATATATTCTGATATAGGTAGGTTAGAGTGAGGCCTCTGCTCACAGACTACTTCATTTTTACTTGACCCAGTTTGTCAGTTTTTGCTCCCTAGTCTGTATCACAGGCCTGGGATTTAGCTCAGTTGGTAGAGCAATGCTCTGCAGTCTCTGAGGTCTCGAGTTCGATTCCCAGCACCAGAAAAATGGGAGAAGGATGTGCCCATCCACTCCCAATGCAATCTCGAAACAATCAGACATTGAAAACCCTATAAGGGTCGCTATGAGTTGGATACAACTCAACAGCACCGAACAACTCTGTATCACACTTCCACCTCAGAGATGCTCTCGGAGGTGTTGGAACAAGTGAACTTCATAACAGGATATTTTCAATTGCCAAATTTGCAGAAACTGTTGGCAAAGCACAATAACCATGAGCCATTTGTTGAGATGTAACAACTACTTTACATAGACCCAGATATTCTGACAGTAAATGAACATTGCCTCTAATAAGATAAACTGCACAGATGCTGCGGCCTGAATTGTGGGTCTTCTTTTTCTACTTTGTAAACACATTAAAGGGTTAACCACACCTTTCTCTCTTCCAAAAGTGACCTCCAGTTAACCTTCCAGCACTGTTTCTGAAGTGAGACATTAGCTGTGTTTCTAAGCAACACTGTTTGGGTAAGACGCCTACTGGGGAGCCACATCTGGATTAAGATGACAGAGTGGGACTATGTGCACAGGCAGATGGGAAATTTAAACAGAGGCTTCTCCGAATGGGATATGATTTATAATTAGCTTGCCTTTTGCTGGGTGCTTGGTGCTATGCCCTGTTATAAAAGACACTGCTTCCTAAGAAGCTTGAAGAAGCAAACCTGGGTGGCACCTCCTCCCACTCGTGAGTCATTTCTTCAGGAGACCTGAGCTATCACCTGGGAGACATATACTTAATGGTGAAAGGGATTTCTAGCCCTCGTCTTTCGAATAAGCAGAGATGCACTCGTGCCTTATATGGCATTTGGATTTACGAGGGTAAAATGTTCAGCTGACTGATCTCAAGACTTGGCCGTGCAGGACGCATGAGGTAATCAGTTGTTCCTTAAAATATATCCTAGGTGGCAAAACATTTACAGAATGTGTCATCAGAAGGACGATCATTTGTCAGGTCCTTTTGCATAAGGAAGTGCATTGGCTGATAGGATCTTAGCATCCAAACAATCAAGATAAATGATAAGTTTACCCGAAGTTAAAACGAAAGCTTTACCAACTAGAAGGATTGCTTAATGTGAAAGGATACATCTGTTTTATGAAACAGATAAGGTCAAGTAACCTCTCCTCTTCCATTCTTCTTCTGTATCATAATGTGCTTATTTTATTTTACTTTTTGCAGTACTTGGGGGCTGGCCCCAGGGCCTCACACGCAGTTTGCAACTGCTCCACCACCGGACAGCACCCCTAGCCCATTTGTAAATTTTTTAACTTCAGTCAAGGTCTTGGTAAATTAAGGTGGTGCCTCCACCTTTTAAGTTACTGGATTGTAGGGATGTGCCACCATGTCCAGTTTGAAATAATCATATCTTTTTGTAGTGCTGGGTAGTGAACTCAGAGCCCTGCACACACTGGGTAAGGGAAGCCTCAGCCTCCGGGAGCATCATTTCACGTATGCCTGTGTCTGTAGTGAGTACCTGACTCACCCCTGCTTCTGAATCCCACGCTATCACACCTGACTTCACCTGTCAAGCATCTCTCCAACCCAGCAATGTGCAGCTTTCACCACTGCTAGTTAACTCCTTAGCCCTTACAGAGAGCCTGGTGAGTGCACCCTTGGAAGGAATGTCTCACACAGAGCAAACCTCACTGGTCTCCTCCACACGGAACACCCTCCCGAAGCGGCGCATGGCCTGATTCCTCCTCCAGTTTCCAATGTGCTCACATTCTGTTTCTCTCTAACTGGCCCCACGAATGCAGGCGTTTCCCCAGGGGTCCCTCCTGTCCTCCAGGTTGCTCTGTGTTACCGACAGGCTTGCTCACCAGCTTAAGGCACCACTGGGACATGGTGGGACCTTCAGGAAGTAGGGCCTACTGAGAAGAAGTTCTGTCAGTGGGGCATGGCCTGGAAGGGGACAACGGGCCCCCTGCCCTCCTCTCTCCCTCTGCCTCCCAGCTGCCATGAGGTGCGGCTTCCCCACCATGAAGGATGAGCCTCCCAAATCGAGGGAGGAGGCGGCTATGGATTGAAACCTCTGAAATCCTGAGCCAAAATAAACATTTCCTCCTTGCAAGCTGATTTTCTCAGGTACTTTGTTCTACTGATGGAAAGCTGACTAACATATTTTCCCCCTCGGTGATTTTATTCTTTCCCACAGCTCCACCTATCACACTCGTGTGTGAATTATTCCTAGTCTCTATGTCTATTCTTCATTACAATCTCAGTTTACCTGTTCCTCAAGAATCTGATGCTTCACTGACATCTCAAATGTATTCAGAACTAAACTCCTCTCCTCTTCGCCCAACATTTTGAATGCATTATGTTAATTATGAACAAAAAAGCATGGCATATGAACAAATGCGTGTTTTAGATGCATAGGTTTGATTTTGAGGCTCAAAATATGTAATAATAGACTAAAATTATATGTTACAATATCAAAAAGTCACTAATTATGTATTACGGTACCAAAAATACTTTATTATAGTATGTACTGGTCTTATATTTTAATGAAGTCAATCACAAAAATAATTTTGTGCTTTTTAAATGAAGTAGTTTGAGGCATCATGGTATTAGGAAGTATCTCTCAAGAAATAATGTAATAAAAGCAAGATTGATCTTTATTATGACATGTAGACAAATTAGATGTACTTATGGTTGCTTTCCTTTTAAAATAATGGTTTTGAGGTGTCCAACCTCAAGTATCAGCAAGCTCCTGAGGTACTGTGTAAGAACAGTGATCATGATGAGCCTTACATATTTTATGGTCCAAATGAACTTGGTGTAGTCACCTCCAGTGTTCCACATGGTCCTGTCTTCAAACCTAAGTCCATTATGGGTATACAATAACCCATTTAAGACTAAAAATAAAGCCAGGTATGGTGGCCCACGCCTGCAATCTGCAACCCCAGCATTCAGAAGGCTGAGGCAGGGGGATCATTGTGAGTTTAAGGTTAGTGTGGGTCACACCGTGAATTCAAGGCCAGCCTCAGAGAATGTCTTAAAGAAAACAACAACAACAACAAAAAAAGACAAAAATAACGACAATTGAAAGACTTTAACCATGTTGGCCAGTGTGTTAGCTAAATTATAGTCAATTGACTGATGGCCATACTCAGCTTACCTCCACTCCACCTCACTGCTCCCTTACACATGTGCTTGGAAATCACAAATGGTTCCATTTTTAAGAAAAAGGTATTTAAATAACTTACATAACTATTTTATAAGCTGATGTTTAAAAACATAGAACTCAACGTTAAGTTATACTCACTTCTAATAACGAGTCCTCAAAATACCAGTGCAGGCCCCCGAGGCAGCTGTCAAACCTAATCTGGACAATGGGAGATTCCCACGGTTGGGAATCTTCCCAAAGCAATGATCATCAGATATCAGCATATTTGACTATGTTATTTAAAGATTAAAGACAATGCCACAAGGAATATGTGCCCACACTGGAGAGGTGAATCTTAGCGCTCAGGCACTGTAACCTATTCAAAAACAATAAAGGTACTGCAGACCTTGCTCTTGTGTAACTCACGATCTTCTGAGTAACAAGCAATTTATGAGCTACTCAGGAAATAGACACAGAGGTGTAACTGCACCTGTCTAACACAAGTACATTTAGTTACAGAGGAAGCAAAATCAAAGATTGCAATCGCCCTTAAATGCAGTAAAAGAAAATCAAAACTTAATTACAGGTCCTTCACAACATAATTTCAGTAGTCTATCTGGATTGCATCTGCAGCCATAGCACCCTGGCATCCAATCCTGTCTGATCTCAGAAGCTAAGCAGGGTCGGCCTGGTTAGTCCTTAGATGGGAGAATGCCTGGGAATACCAGATGTTTCAGGCTTGGGGGGAAGGACCTGGCAACCCACTCCTGAAACAATCAGCCACTGAAAACCCTAGCTGAGAAGCACTGACAAAGTCATGGTACAGTCTTGGGGAGTGTTTCATCTGTTGTGTAGAGGGTCGCTATGAGTCGGACCTAACTCCTAACAACAACATCTGGATTTCATCACGCTTGATTACTTAAATAAATCAAGTGGAAATATAAGCAAACTTTAAGAACAGAACAAAACATAATTCCAGGATTAAGAATCTTACTTTCTATCAAGCAGCGTCTGTCATTTATTTTTTAATCACTTAGCAAAATTATTCACAGGAACTGGAAGTATTCAGCATAATCTAAATACACACTTGGCCAGGCTAGCGTAGAGGAATTCAATGATCTTTAAGGCCCCTATGAAAACTGAGATCATTCTATGCCAACAGTTCTCAAGAGATGGTTGCAGAGTTCTGGAGGTCCTCAAGATCCTTTTAAGGGGTCCATGAGATCGGTATTATACTAATAATAATACTGAGACATTATTTACCTTCGCACTGTTTGATATTTGCACTAATGGTGTATAAGCAATGATGGGAAAAATTGCTGGTGTCTTAGCAACAATCAAGACAGTGGCACTAAAACATAGGAGTTCATCTTGAGCTCACAGGAAAGGAAGGGGACAAAGCCAAGTTAAGTGAAAAAGGGCATTGCCAAAGCAGCAAAATATTTGTTGTTGTTGTTGTTGTTGTTAGGTGCCGTCAAGTCGGTATCCGACTCATAGCAACCCTCACAGGGTTTTCAATGGCTGAGTGCTTCGGGATTGCTTTGGGAGTGGATTGCCAGGCCCTTCTCCCAAGCAAAATATTTAGCATATGTCAATAAATGAGCACATATCTTTTTAACATGTTATGTGACATGTGTGACAAAATGGGAAGCGCACACAATAAAGCATTTATGTTCTGTACTGAAATACATCTGGACTGCAAGCTGAACCAGCCACGTTTTTCTTAAGTGACAACACTTTCATTTAAAAAGACAATTGGCAAACTATGGTGATTCAGACTTAAATGTTTGGCAGACATTTTCTGAGAAATGAATGAAGTTTCCAATCCTCCCTAATCCTTAGAGACTTTTCTGACAGCACTAGTGGTAGTGATCCTAACAAATGTGATTTTTGATAATTTATTAGATATGTCACTGTTTGAAAGAAAATGCATAGCTCAGTAAACTAATATATTCTAAATTATTGATGAATGATGTCATGAGCAAAACTTTTGTTAAAAGATAAACCAGAAGATATATTACTACAGAACACAGATTCTTTGAAATGGGTTTTAGATGCCATATCATAAGCCATCTTTAAGGAACTACCTCCTATGGGTTGTTTTATTGGTACGGCAGAACATCCATGATTCTCTGAAAAGACAATTACAATACTCCTTCACTTACAATAATAGTGTGTGAGCCTGATTTTCTCGAAATGTTTCACCTAAAAGGTGTTGAATGCAGAAACATGATAATTTGTCTTCGTTAGGTAGACATTAAAGTTATTTTTAATAATGTTAAATAATCCTGTGGTCCTATTTTTGCAACTATACGTTTCACATAAAATGTTATTTATGTTAATATGTGATATATTATTGCTATTAATTTATAAACCCTCAGTTTTAAATTCTAACACAATAAACATCTGGGTAACCCAAACACAGAAAAACTTGTGGGGGTCTTCTTTAACTTTTTAAAACATAAAGGGGTCCTGACACCAAAAAGTTTGAGAACCACAGTTCTATGCTAAGTAACTTTATTGTCTTTTCTCCCAGAGATAGGACTCCTTCAAATTAACAATGACATATTCCAAGCTGGGCTTGGTGGCACACGCCTGTAATCCCAGCAGCTCGGGAGGCAGAAGCAGGAGGATAGCAAGTTCAAGACCAGAGTCAGTCTGCGTAACTTAGCGAGACCCTGTCTCAAAAAGTAAAAAATGGGCTGGGGATGCAGCTCAGTGGTCCAGCACTTGCAGAGCATGCAAGTGTGAGGCCCTGACATACTCCATTTATTTAAATCCTTTATGCATTATATTATAAGGTTCTTTACCTAGTAATATCTAAAAATCAAAGACTAACAAGCATATGAATTGAAAAACGATAGGAATGGATGTATTTTAATTATCATTGTTTTAATAACCAGAAGAGTAAACTGGACAGATCCATTAGTCTATCACAAATATAATTATATTTTAAGGAAGGTCGAAACTGTCCTACAAATCAAATGACCCTAATAATTATTTTAATTATTTGTAACTGAAAAAATGCGCATTGTTTTGCACAGTATAGATTTCATTTACGGATTCTGCCAAGAGTAAAAGATCTTTGCAAACTCTAAATGTCTGTCCCTTGGGAGAAGGGCCTGGCAATCCACTCCCCAAGACAATCCCAAAACAGTCAGCCTTTGAAAACCCTATGAGGGTCGCTATGAGTCGGATACCGACTCGACAGCACCTAACAACAACAACATGTGAATTATATATGAACCGCCCCCCCCCCCAAAAAAGAAAAGTTTGTTTAATGGCTAAGCAATTACAATTAAAAAGTTTGTTTTAAATTGGTAATTTTGGAAGTTTGTCTAAAAATCAAAACTGTCCACACGTTAAAAATGCAAGCTTACAGTAACGGAATAATGCGCATGCTTGAGTGAAGATGGTGAAGAGCAAACAATAAATCCACGGGTCACTGCTGATGTCCACCTCGCAGAGGAGAGCGAGGACCTATGGTGCTCATTAATTACTCTGTGGGACTTCACAGCTTCCAATAACATTTCAAGAAATAACAGCGCTCAGATTCCGCATTCTTACATCAATAGAGCTCCTTTTCTGCTAAGCACTGGGAAGTTCAGAAACTGTGCCAGCTGCACAGCTGAAATGGAAACACAAATAGCTGCCATCAGTGTGCTGCAGACACCACAGAATGAACTATCATTTCCCTAATGGTTACCCACATGCCACCAATAATGAAAAGTGTGTACTAATAGTCCTCAGGGACAAATGAACAGTAGCTGCCCAGGGAGATGTTGGAAGGTAACTAGACAGTTCAGAGAGCACTTTAAACCTGCTGGAGCAGACACCTCAAAAATTATAGGAAGCAGGTACTTAGTACCATGTGCTTTCCTCCTCCATGAAACATTGAGGACTTGGCAAATATAATCACCTTTGACAAAAATTAACACATCAGTATGGAAGCCAATCAAAATTTGTTCTAAGATTATCAATATCTTTAAGTAAGAAAATGGTAAAGAAGAAGAAGATAATAACAAGCCTAAAAATGCAAACACTGAAGTTAGAATATAGGTTGAAAAGAAATTTAGGAAATTTGCTACTGATGAATGTGTAATGTTTAGAAACTTAAGTCAATGAACTAGGCAGACAAAAGCTGAAATTTATCTTCTTACATGAAACTAATGTTAGAGAAGTACTTGGATTCTCAGCCTAGCTCGTAACAAATGCACTCTGTGTCCTGAAAGTTCTATTCCTTTGCTAGGGATTTCAGCAGAAGGCACTCTTTCAGGAGTTAAGACCTATGTGAAACAGTACTACAAAACAAAATATAGTGTATTGTGAAGTCTGTTTGGAAAAAACCTTAATTAGAAGAATGAAAAGAACCATAGCCTTTGTTAGATCTTCTCCAAAAAAAGAGTATTTAAGAGGCTTAGACTTTGAGGTAGCTAAATAAGAGAAATATTTTAGAATCTCAGGGGAATTAAATGAATTCTAAATTCATGAAAACCGAGAAACAGACACAAATTTCCCTGAGGTAAGTGACAAGAGACAATCACAGAATAAGGTTTGGTCCAACAGTTTCCTGTAATTACATTAAACCATTATCAGTGGCCCAGGACGACCTGGTTAGAACACGCTCTTACTCTATGACAAGGGGCTTTCAGTATGCCCGAGAAGACAGGTGGTGGCCATGAGCGACCTGCAGCAACAGGTGGGTAGAAGCCTGCTTGCTTTCATCATTCCAAATTAACTATCAATGGGAGGCAGAGGGGAGCAGGAGGAAGGTGACAAGTGTTTGGGGGCGTGTTCTATTAATGGTTAGGAAGCTTCTGTAAACTCACTCCGCCTGTCTAAATATGTATTTCCTTGTATGTCAAATGAGATGAAACATTTCACTGAAACACTGCTGAAATCAAACCTATTACTGTGCTAATAAACACAGCTCCTTCGAGGACTCGGGATTTCAAGAAATTTATTACCCACCACAGCAGAGTAAGCAAAAGTACGTACGACTAGGAGTCCTACTAGACTTGGATTAAATAATGCCAATGACTCACCAAAGGACACTATTTGCATACAGGAAATAATTAGGGCACTGTCTTATTTTTCTGTCAAAACCATGCTCAGGTGGTATAGCCTCTAGAAAGCTTTTCTTGGGCCCACACCCTACTGCCGGCATTCCCTCTTCTATAGTTTGTGCAAACTTACATGGTGACACTTCCTATCATACTGTGATTAACCTGCTTGCACAGGCTGTGAGTTCCTTGGTGACAGTGACTTCATGTTGCTCCATATTCCCAGTTGACAGCAGTGCCTGGCATACCGCAGGACCCCACTAACAATCACTGAGCATCTGGTGTCTTAGGTAAAATAACGACGGCATCAAAATAGATGGGCTAAGCCAGGTGCGGTGGCGCACGCCTGTCATCCCAGAGGGGCTCGGGAGGCGGAGGCAGGAGGATCGCAAGTTCAAGACCAAAGGCAGTCTGCGTAACTTAGCGAGGCCCTGTCTCAAAAAGTAAGAAGATGGGCTGGGGGTGCAGCTCAGTGGTCCAGCACTTGCTGAGCATGCAGGCGCGAGGCCCTGGGTCCAATCCCCAGTACCGCAAAAAAAGAAAAAAGAAAAAGAAATAGACGGGCAATCATGAATTCATGTTGGTTGTTAGGTGCCATCGAGTCGTGCGTGTGGGCCTCATGGCAACCCTCACAGGGTTTTCAATGGCTGTTTCGGGATTGCTTTGGGAATGAATTGCCACGTCCTTCTCCCATTTTGGAGTGCTGGGGATCGAACTGGGGAACTAACTCAGAGACTGCAGAGCGGCGCTCTACCAACTGAGCTAAATCCCAGCCCATGAATTCATGCGGAGAGCAATAAAACTCAGCGCTGTCGCCAGGTCTGCACTCAACCCAAGCAGGCGGACCAGTGAGCACGAACTAACGCGTGTTCAAAGCAAAGCAAGGATCAGGGCCAGCGCCAGAACTTAGACCCAACACGCGCTCGCCCGTGTCCGTGGAAAACCCACGCGAAGGCGCGACTGCGGGACAGACAGACTGACCGACTCTGGTTCTGACACCCCGGCCGGCACCTCGAGAGACACGTTGTGTTCAGAAGGAAGGGCGATCAAAGTCTACACCGACAGCGATTCCACTGCGTGGGCCGCGGTGTCTCCCGAGCGCCGCGCGCCGCCCGCCGCCCCCGGGAGCAGCAGCGCAGGCCGCTCTGCCGCGCGGGGCCGGGGTCCCCGCGCTCCCCGGTGCGGGCGTCCGGGGTGGGGGCCGGGGCGCCGCGGCGCGGGGGTTCCGGAGAGCGGTGCGCGCGCGGTCCCGACCCGCGCCGGCCCCCGCGGCCCCCCGCACTCACTCAGGCTCGCGGGCAGGCTGCGCAGTCGGCCGCGGCCGCGAAACCGGGCGCCGCGCAGCAGCGTCGCCCCGCGCCGCTCCCGCAGCTCCTCATCGTCCTCCTCCCGCCGAGCGGCCGCCGCCGTCGCAACGGTCTAACCCGGAGCTCCCTCGGCGCCCCCACTTCCGGCTCGGGCGCGGGTGTCGCCAGCAAATGCCCCCGCCGGCTCCCGCATAACCTGTTCTCCGTCTTCCTCTAGGAGTAGGAAGCCAGCCCCGCCCCGCGGCGCATGCGCAGAAACTGCGGCCCAGGGGCCGGGCGACGGTGGCCGCGAAGGACAATATACCTCGGCGTGGTGGGCACGGGTCTCGGCGCCACGGACCTGGGCGGGGCGAAGAGGAGCAGCACGGACAGGAGGCAGGGCGCAAGCGGGCGCAGCGGGTTGCTTGGCCAGACGGAGTTTCTACCCTAGAAAGCGGATCTGGTGGGGTTGTTGTTAGGTGCCATGGAGTCGAGTCCGATTCAAAGCCACCCTATGTACAGCAGATCGAAACACTTCTCGATTCTGTGCCAGAGGTGGTTGTTAGGTGCCGTCAAGTCATGTCAGACTCATAGCGACCCTCATAGGGTTTTCCATGGCTGACTGTTTCGGGATTGCCTTGGGAGTGGGTTGCCACGTCCTTCTCCTGTTTTGCAGTGCTGGGAATCGAACTCGGGACCTCAGAGACTGCAGCGCAGCGCTCTACCAACTGAGCTAAATCCCAGCCTGAGGTTTGTTGTTGTTGTTGTTAGGTGCTGTCCAGTCGGTATCCGACTCATAGCGACCCTCATAGGGTTTTCAAAGGCTGTTTCAGGATTGCCTTGGGAGTGGATTGCCAGGCCCTTCTCCCATTTTTGTGGTGCTGGGAATTGAACTCGGGACTTCAGAGACTGCAGCGCAGCGCTCTACCAACTGAGCTAAATCCCAGCCCCAGCCTGAGGTTAAGGGTGTTGAAATAAGTTCCAGAATTCAAAGCACCGCCGTGTTTTTCTTTCTTCCTCCATCAGAAGAAGGCAGGGGCAGGTCTGAATCTTGTGCAGGTTGAGAGCCCTTTTAAAGGAAAAGACTGCAAGACGGCTTGTTGTCTTCAGATTTTACAAAAGCACAAGACAGCGGGAACAGGTTAGGGACCCTCCCAGAGCTTTGGAATTAGCTTTGCTGTCAACCCCTTTGCGCGACATTGTACTGCATTGTTGACAGCTGTCTGACTCCCCTTCTCGACCTGCACTTGGTGATACCCTCTTCTGTGTACCCTCCGTAAGCCATACAGAAGAAATGCCATAGGTTTTGTTGTTTGGCTTTTAACAAATACATCCAGTACCAGACGGAGAGCCCCAGGTCAAAGCTGGGCTCTTGACCCAGAGCTTCTCCTTGTTATTACCTAGTAAGCGCGAAGCAACAGTACGACATTTACATAAGTAATAAAAGCACAGCAACTCTAGGGAGATAATTAGTGAAAAAAACTTTGGTTCTCTTTGAATCGAGCGCTAAAATGACACCGTGCTTTGAATCAATTTCGAACTTGTCCAGCTTCACAATTTGTGGTTCTCCTATAAGGAACACAAAGTCCTTGTCTCTGACCTTGTGGGTTCTCAGTAGATGTTGAGTAAAACACAAATGTACTTGACAGGGGTCTGAGTTGTCAAAAGACCACCACGTGGCACGTCCTACACCAACGCCTGTGGGTGGTCCTCCAAAGTGAATTAGTAAATTCAACAGTAAGGTTGAGGAATTATTCACCAAGCACTACTACGTGACTTTACGACATCACAGATGATTTCAGACAAGTACTTAGGAAATTCAGGTGAATCAAAGGGACAAATGAAATGTTCCTCTGCTAAAGCTAGGCATGGTGGTGTGCACCTGTAATCCCAGCACCCCTGAGGCAGGAGGAGCAGGAGTTCGAATCTAGCCTGGGTTACACAGCAAGACCAGTAGCATGGCTGTCAGCATCACAGCAACACGCAAGACCCCGCTGCACAAGCTGACCCACAGGTGGGGGAAAGGCGCTTTACAGCAATTAAACGTTTCCCTAGACCACTGCAGCAAACCTTCACTGTCGTCGTAAAGCAACATTGTTTTACACCAAAGGAAATCTAAGAGTCGCTTTCTGGACCAGGAGGAAAACGGGTTGTATTTGCACTTGCCGGTGTAAGCAGACTCCCCAGAGTCCTTCCGGCGCAAGGCCACCCAAGCCCTTGCATCAGTGCGCATGCGCACACGTCTCGTGACGTCACCAGCCGCCGGGCCCGCGGGTCTCCACTGCGCCTGCGCGGCGAGCAGCTGGCGAAACCGGCGTTTTAGGGAGGCGGCTTCCGGTTTGACAGCGCGTCGGCGCTGGGCTTCCGCTGCGCCGCCTGGAGGGCTTCGGGGCGCGGAGAGGTGAGGGCGGGCGGCGCTGGAGGGCGGCGGGGCGGAGGCGCCGGCGCTCGCCCCGAGTTCCAGCTCGGAAAGCGTCTGTCCCGGGAGTTTGTCCTTCTTCTTCCGTCCGCCTCCGCGCGGGCCGGAGTGCGCCCGCGCCTGGCCCTCGGGACCCGCCGCACCCTGGAGCCCAGGCAGCTCCGGGGGCCGCAGAGGGCGCGGGGGAACCCGGCGCGGGAGACCAAGGGCTGGGAGGGCGCTCTTGCGGGGCTGTTTACCCTCTCTCCTTGGCCGACGGGATGCCCAGGGCCTCCCTGGCGCTGTGGCTCTCCAGCCAGGCTCCCGCACGGCCCCAGAACCCCCAGGAAAACCCGGGGGCCCTGGGGCTGGGCTGTCGTTTTCCTCTTTGAGAAAGTAGCACTCAGTCGCCTTCCACATTCACTGGGTTGAAAACTGCAGCTTCACAGAAGAAATGCCTTAGGTCTTGTTTGGCTTTTAACGAATACGTCCAGCACCAGGTGGAGAGGCCCAGGTCAGAGCCGGGCTCTGGACCCAGAGCTTCTCCTTGTGGTTACCTAGCAAGTGGGTGTGGAGCCCTTAGGGGTCCTGAGTGCTTGCGTTCATTCTCTCCAGGACTCTGCCTGGTCATTGTTAAAAAAAAAAAAAAAAAAAAAAGCGTCCTCTCCCTTGCTCCTTCCATTATTGCCTGCTTTTTTGGATCCGCATTGATAGATGCGAAGCGTTGCTTGGGTCAGCGTGCATTGAAGCAATAGAAGTATCCAGGGCTTTCTGAGGCCAGGTACTTTTGAGCACCTGGGGTAGACTGTCTCATTTCATCTCATTCCCACCATAGTTTTTGTTTGTTGTTTGTTTTAGTCCATTTCACGCTTAAAGAAACTGATGTTGTTTGGTGCCTTCGAGTCGACTCATAGCGACCCTTTGTAGAACAGAACGAAATACTCCCAGAGACTGTGCCCAGCGCTGTGTCAGTGCTTCTCTGCTATTCACAGGGTTTTCAGTGGCTGTTTGGGGATTGCTTTGGGAGTGGGCTGCTGTGTCTTTATGTCTTTGTGTCTGTCTGTCTGTCTCTGTCTCTCTCTGTCTCTGTCTCTCTCTGTCTCTGTCTCTGTCTGTCTGTCTCTGTCTCTCTCTCTCTTTCCTACAGTGCTAGGAATTGAACCGAGGGAGCTGAGAGCAGCACTCTACCAACTGAGCTAAACCCCAGACCCCTTGTTTCCAAGTTCTTAGTGGCCATCCAGTTGGGTTCAACTCATAGCGACCCTCCTAGGGTTTTCAGTGGCTGATTGTTTGGGATTGCTTTCTGAGTTGGTTGCCATGTCCTCCCTTTTCCCTTTTTTTGTTTTGTTTTGTTTTTACGGTGATGGGGATCCAATCCAGGGTCTCAGAGAGCTCAGAGCAGCACTCTACCAGCTGAGCCAAACCCCTGTCCCATTGTTGTTGTTAGGTGCCTTCAAATCATATCCAACTCCTAGCCACCCTGTGCTATTCATTGGGTTTTCAATGGCTGGTTGTTTTGGGAGTGGGCTGCTGGGTCCTTCTCCCAAGCCTACAGCACGTGGTATTGTCCGGTGGTCTCCCATCCAAGGACTGATCAGGCCCAACCCTTCTTAGCTTCTGAGATCAGACAGTATCAGACTCCAGGGTGGTATGGCTGGAGACTAGAGAAACTGAACTGAAATTAATTGTCCCACATCACACAGTTCTTAAATGTTAAGACTCCACATTGAACTTAGATTTATTAGACTCCAGAGCCCTAACAACAAACCTCTTATTGCAGATGGAAAACCTCAGAATGTTCTGGCTGTGGTGGCAAATGTCTAATCTCAGTGTCCAGGAGGTGGTCACAGGATGATCTTGAGTTCAAGGCCAGCCTGGGCTGCGTAGTGACACCCTGTCTCAAAAAAAACAAAACAATAAAACCAACAGAATGAAAAAAGTTAAAATATGTAGAAGGCAGTGGAAATCCTAACCTTTGATTTTTCATAGAATTGAGCAAAAAAACTTATGTCCATTCATTTTATAATAGCTTTGTTATCTGCCTCCCTACAGTTAATTTAAGATGCATGTGTATCCATACCATTGCCTAAATTTCATCTTTATTACAAAGTAATTTGAGTCTTTCCCTGGGATAGGTTGAGGGAAACTTGGAGGCCATGGTTGGATCTACAGTAGATCTGTAGAAACTATGTATCAATACTTGAACATCCAGAGAAATAATTCTTAATATACTTCATTCTGTAGGCATTGCACGTAAATTGTAAATATGGCATCATATACCATAATGCACCCACTTTAGGGAACCAGGTGGTGCAGTCAGTTATGCAAACCAGATTCAGAAAGGGGAAACAGTTGCTACAGTCACAGATAAAAGTCTCAGGAGAGAGTCCCTGGCGAGTTTATCTCTTCATCTGGCCCACTCAGTAGAAGGTGGCTTTTCTTTGTCAGAAGTTAGACTGAAAAATACAGGGTTTTTTTTCTCTTTAGGCCACAAAGTAGCTGTTGTTAACCATTGCCAGCACAGTCAGAACTAAGCCACGCCCCGCCAGCCATGTTGCGTGTGTGTTTAGCCAGTCCATGACCTTCCCTAGTATGCTGTCCAGGAATAAACAGTGGTTTTGTTTGGATTTTGCTTTTGTTATTGCTGGCAGTACTAAAGGGTTGAGCCCTGGTCCTTCCACATGCCAGGCAGGTGCTGTACCACTGAACTGCACGTTCATCCCCTTTGGTATTTTTTGAGACAAGGTCTTGTTGAATCGTGCAGGCTGCCTCTGGCCTGGAGCTCATGATCCTTCTGCCTCAGCCTTCCGAGCTGCTGGGATTACAGCTGTGTACCTCTGCACCCGGCACAGCTGTGGGTGTTTAGTGATCCATTCAGCAGACAAATCTATTCTGACTACTACTTGCAGCACAAATTATAGCCTGATTTCTGGCTTTTAAATACTGTGTGTGTGTGTTTCTCTGTTTGCTGAGGTGGGGACCTGCAGGGTGGAGAATTTGGTGATCTCTACACCATCACAGTTCTCCTCAAGAACCTCCTCTGACTCCCCACTGCCAGGACTCCATACTGATGTGCCAGGAAGTGTCTGACACCACAAGATAAAGCACGATTTATATTCCTGGAGCACACATTTTACTTGGAGTCATCTTTGAAAAGTTAATTTAGTATTACATAGTTTAAACCATATTAAAATAATTCTGATATGGATTCCTGGGAGAAGGATGTGGCAGTACACTCCCCAAAACAATCCTGAAACAGTCAGACATTGCAAACCCTGTGAGGGTCACTATGATTCAGAATCAAATTGATGTCACCTACCAATGACAATATAGATTCCAATAGAATTTACATGGTTGTTTAAAATTTCAAAGAAATTTCGTGTTTGTGATAACCACATTAAGACATATTTTACACTGTACCCCAGTAGGGTACCCATTATTTATTCTGTGATTTTATAAGACTTCAGTGAAAATATTGTGCTTTGAGATATTTTACTTTCATTTTATATTTTTAAAGAACCTAGCATTTTATTAAAACTCATTCTCATTGAAGCCCTTTTTTCACAGAAAATATGCTCCTTTAGAGCAAAAACACTTGTATTTGCTATAGCACAGTGCTTGAGCCACAGGTAGTCTCTGAGTATTTGGGGTATAACTTCATGTGAGGATACGAACAGAAAGGAATATACTAATGAATTTATAAAACTGTAAGTAGTTGATAAAATATGTAGGTGAAGTGAGAATATTTGAAGGCGTATATTTTGAATTGGGTTTTAAATGCCAGAATGATTTTGGCAAAGCTAGCCGTGAAGAAATTAAACATACACTTAAACTTTATTTGGCTGGAGGATGAGAGCACCTGTTTTTGTTCATGTTTTTTTCTGTCAAGGACGCTACCTATGATTAAAATTTCAAATCCCCTTGGACATCAAATTTCAATTCCATGAGCAGTTGGTTAAAAAACAAATGTTTTAGGCAGTTTTTTTTCTGGTGCTCCATGGTAGTCTGAGAAAGAAGAGACATACAAATGATCTTACCTCAGAAGCCTAGGAATAAGGCGTATTGCACCTGATTTTGTTTTTTTTGTCTACATTATTAACAGTATTTTGCATATATGCTAAATAATTAAGACAAAAATTCAGTGAATGTTGGCATTTGCAGAGAAAGATAATTAAAATAATTTTTCTTTATTATATGTATAGGCTTTGGGGCTAGTGCTACTTTTGGTTATCCTTGGCAGAAAACATTAAATGTAGAGTTTGAAATGATACATCATTTATCGCACTGAGCAATTTTCATTTAGTCAATGTCAAACATTTAGCATGATTCAGACCATCTCCATCTCTATAAGGTCACGGTGTTAAATACTGACTTGAATCTTGTTTCATTTGAAGTTATTCTCTTTGCTTTACTAGTTAAACCAGAGGATTTCCGTTGCTTCTATGGCTGCATCACAAACACCACGAACTGTTGCATCTCACGTTCCCTTTGCCGATTTATGTTCAACCTTAGAACGAATACAGAGAAGCAAAGGACGTGCAGAAAAAATCAGACATTTCCGGGAATTTTTAGATTCTTGGAGAAAATTTCATGATGCCCTTCACAAGAACCAAAAAGACGTTACAGACTCTTTTTATCCAGCAATGAGACTTTTTCTTCCTCAGCTAGAAAGAGAGAGAATGGCATATGGGATCAAAGAAACCATGCTTGCTAAACTTTACATTGAATTGCTTAATTTACCAAGAGAAGGGAAAGATGCCCTTAAACTCCTCAATTACAGAACACCTACTGGAACTCGCGGAGATGCCGGAGACTTTGCCATGATCGCGTACTTCGTATTGAAACCAAGATGCTCACAGAGAGGAAGCTTGACCATACAACAGGTAAATGAACTTCTAGACTCAATTGCCAGCAATAACGCTGCCAAAAGAAAAGACCTGATAAAAAAGAGCCTTCTCCAGCTGATAACCCAGAGTTCAGCACTTGAGCAAAAGTGGCTCATACGAATGATCGTGAAGGACTTAAAGCTTGGTTTTAGTCAGCAAACGATATTTTCTATTTTTCATAACGATGCCTCCGAGTTGCACAACGTTACCACAGATCTGGAAAAAGTCTGTAGGCAGCTACATGATCCTTCTGTAGGACTCAGTGATATCTCTATCACTTTATTTTCTGCCTTCAAACCAATGCTAGCTGCCATAGCGAACATTGAGCGCATTGAGAAGGACATGAAACACCAGAGTTTCTATATCGAGACGAAGCTTGATGGTGAGCGTATGCAGATGCACAAAGATGGGGATGTATACCAGTACTTTTCCCGAAATGGGTATAACTACACCGATCAGTTTGGTGCTTCTCCGCAGGAAGGGTCTCTGACCCCATTCATACATAATGCATTCAGGACAGATGTACAGGTCTGTATCCTTGATGGTGAGATGATGGCCTACAACCCTAGCACACAAACCTTTATGCAAAAGGGGAATAAGTTTGACATTAAAAGAATGGTAGAAGAATCCGATCTGCAGACTTGTTACTGTGTCTTTGATGTGTTGATGGTGAATAATAAAAAGCTAGGGCGTGAGACCCTGAGAAAGAGGTATGAGATTCTTAGCAGTACTTTTACACCAATACCAGGCAGAATAGAAATAGTGCAGAAAACACAAGCTCATACGAAGAATGAAGTAGTCGATGCATTGAATGAAGCAATAGATAAAAGAGAAGAAGGGATCATGGTAAAGCATCCTCTGTCCATTTATAAGCCAGACAAAAGAGGGGAAGGATGGTTGAAAATTAAACCAGAGTATGTGGATGGACTAATGGATGAACTGGACATCTTAATTGCGGGAGGCTATTGGGGTAAAGGTTCACGGGGAGGAATGATGTCTCACTTTTTGTGTGCAGTAGCAGAGACTCCCCCTCCTGGCGAGAAGCCAACTGTATTCCACACACTCTGTCGTGTTGGCTCGGGATACACCATGAAAGAACTGTACGATCTGGGTTTGAAGTTGGCTGAACACTGGAAGCCTTTCCACAGGAAGTCTCCACCGAGTAGCATCTTATGTGGAACAGAGAAGCCAGAAGTGTACATTGAGCCCTGTAATTCCGTCATAGTTCAGGTTAAGGCAGCGGAGATTGTCCCCAGTGAAATGTATAAAACTGGTTGCACGCTGCGTTTTCCGAGGATTGAGAAGATACGAGATGACAAAGAGTGGCACGAGTGCATGACTCTGGGTGACTTAGAGCAACTTAGGGGGAAGGCATCTGGAAAGCTTGCCTCAAAACACCTCTACGTCGATGGCGATGACGAGCCTCGAGAAAAAAGGCGGAAAGCTGCCCCAAGGATAAAGAAAGCCATTGGAATTATTGAGCACTTAAAAGCGCCTAACCTTTCTAACATAAGCAAAGTTTCCAATGTATTTGAAGACGTCGAGTTCTGTGTTATGAGTGGGACAGATAGCCATCCAAAGCCTGACCTAGAGAACAGAATTGCAGAATTGGGAGGTTACATAGTACAAAATCCAGGGCCAGACACGTACTGTGTGATTGCAGGGTCTGAGAACATCAGAGTGAAAAACATTATCTCTTCAGATAAACACGATGTTGTCAAGCCTGCATGGCTTTTAGAGTGTTTTAAAACCAAAAGTTGCGTGCCATGGCAGCCTCGCTATATGATTCATATGTGTCCATCAACAAAACAGCATTTTGCCCGTGAATATGATTGCCACGGTGATAGTTATTTTGTCGATACGGATTTGAACCAACTGAAAGAAGTGTTCTCAGGAATTAAAGATTCTAGTGAACAGACTCCTGAAGAAATGGCCTCTGTGATTGCCGAGTTAGAGTATCGTTATTCCTGGGACCACTCTCCTCTCAGTATGTTTCGACACCACACCGTTTATGTGGACTTGTTTGCTGTGATCAATGACCCGAGCACCAAAATCGAGGGATCAAGATTAGATATTAAAGCCCTGGAGCTTCGGTTTCACGGAGCAAAAGTAGTGTCTTCTTTAGCCGAGGGAGTTTCTCACGTAATTGTTGGAGAGGATCGTAGTCGTGTTGCAGATTTTAAAGCTTTTAGAAGAGCTCTTAAGAAAAAGTTTAAAATCCTGCAAGAATATTGGGTAACTGATTCAATAGACAAGTGTGAATTACAGGAGGAAAATCAATATTTAATTTAAAGCCAGCTAGCTTAGGAAAGCATTAGATCAGGCAACCATGTTGCAACAGGTGGTAATGACACAATTGACATTTTATTTTTTCTTTTTAAAATGAATTCTTCAAAAATGTTATAGAAAAACAATAATTTTAACTTTTAAGGTAGAAAAAGTGGTCCAAAGCCAAGGAAATTTCTTTTATAGTATTTTATGTTTTTTTTATAACCAAGATGAAGTAAACAAATTAAAGAAGTGTTTGTGTAATATCTACATAGAAATCTAAAATTTTGACTCAGGTACTAAAAAAGTACATTTAGGAGCTTTTAGAGTCGTTAAAAGTATGATTTCCCAAACAAGATTATCTGAAATTGCTTAAAAATTGTAATGTTTTCAAGCTAATAAAAAGAAAAAAAGCGGAATTGTTACAATTGGTCCTGCAAAAACACGTCTCTTCACTTAAAGGGTAAAGTGCCTCCTTTCATTGTGAACTTTTGGAAGCAAATTCATTTTTTAAGCTTAAGGCCAAATTCAGTAATAAATTGACAGTGATTTTAACTGAGTAAGGGGAAGTTGAATGAGATGTAATGGTCTAAACCTTAAAATTGAATTGATTGATTAAAGAAAACCTTACAGTTTTAAATGAGCTTACACTTTATATTTTTTTCAAACCTGGAACATATTTTAAAGAGAGTATTTTATGTGATTTTGCACTCTGGTGTAAATAGTATTCACAATGAGTTATTTTCCTCGATGTAATCCATTGAGTAGGTGTCAAAATGGGATACATGTAGCTTTTATTAGAGAGAAGTAAATTGTTTTGACTTTTAAAAAGTGGCTTTTATAATGAGACTATTTAAGGGCAATGTGTATAGTGTATATTATATATGGATTAACGTACCAGATTTGAAATACTGTGTTTACAAATGTGCTTTCATGAATGGAATTTGATACCTGGGATACTGAGGGTACATTCTTTGAAAGTAATCAAAAGTTTTATTGAAATAGTAGAACTAATGTGTGATTATTATATTTAAATAAAATATTTAATATACTATTTAAACAATGTGTTTTGTTTATGTTCTCTTTATTTTAAAATAATTCATAATAGTTGTTTCAGTCAGATTTTATGATGTCATTATACTTTTTAACTGGCTTGAATCAAGTTCCTTTTTGAGATCCTTTGTATTTCACATTAAAAATGAGCTTTATTAAAAATTTTAAACTTGTACATTTTTGTGTCTATTGAGAAAAATTATAAAATGCAAGTAAGTGTTGTGGGAGGAAAGTCCGTAATTCTATCATTGAAGATAATACTTACTAGGTTATCCATGGTAAGGAAAGTACACAACCACTATTAATGATAACAAATAATAGTAAGCTAATGATTCTGCTTTATTCAATAAATTGTGAGGCTATTCACAGGTCACTAAAATATACCTGCACCATTTTTAATTGCCGCATAATACATTGAATGCACTGTAGTATATCTTGTTAAACTTTGTAGTTTGCCATACCACATCTGTTTTTTCTTATCCAGTAGTGTGGGCTGGGGGTTAGCTCAGTTGGTAGAACACTGCTCCTCACTTTCTAGTACCCAGGTTCCATCCCCCGTACTGCAAAAATGAGAGAGGGATGTGGCAGTCCAGTCCTAAGAACAATCCCTAAGCAATCAGCCTTTGAAAACCATGGGAGGGTAGCTAGCTATAAGGCACCTAACAACATCAAGTCCTGTGATGAAGTGTCTTACGTAGTGTCCATGAGTCCTATTAGTTTCTTAGGATAACTTCCTAGAAACAGAAATACTAGTTAAAAGTTAATGCATTTTTCAGTAGCTTTTGATAAGCATTGAAAAAGCCTAGCAAAAAGCTTTTCTCGATTCTGCTGGCCTGATTGCTTTCCTGAGCTTCTCATTCAGGTCTCTCCATATTTCTTCACCGACACCCCCAGTGCTCACTGTCCCTTTAATCTGCCTTATTTTTTCCAAGGCACTGTGTGCCCTACCTCTGTCCCCTGTCACCAGAATAGAAACTCCAAGAATGGGGACACCTCGTTGGCTCGGTCATTGTTATAGTTTGTCAGTCAGCTGCTTATGGAATAAATATGCTGAGGCACACTGGAAAAACATGGTTTGCTCTTGTTCTCCAAGGCCACGGTCTCTTAAGGGAAAGCAGGATGACTCATTTACTAAGAACACTATTTGCTGCATCCCTGATGGCTTAGAAATGTCCTCAGAGATTTTATTCATTCCAACCCCCTCCCAAAAATCAATCTGCCATTGAAAACCCTATGCACAGCAGAGAAGCACTGACAATAGTGTTTCCCCTGTTGTACAGAGGGTCGCTATGAGTCGGATACCGACTCGACGGCACCTAACAACAACAACAACATCAGGTCGAGGGGACTTTATCCACAAGATGGGTACTGTAGTAGCTCTAGCTGCCTTACACTTGTGCTTTGCCAGGGATCTGGGTGAACAGGGCTGCTTTGGCCCCTTGGACTGCTCATTTCGGGGGAAATAGCTTGTGTTTAAGATGTCTAACGTGGAATTGGGCTGGGATTTAGCTCAGTTGGTAGAGCGCTGCTCTGCAGTCTCTGAGGTCGAGTGTTCGATTCCCAGCACTGCAAAATGGGAGAAGGACCTGGTAACCCACTCCCGAGGCAATACTGAAACAGTCAGCCATTGAAAACCCTATGAGGGTCACTATGAGTCGGGCTTGACTCGACGGCACCTAACAACAACAACAAGGTGGAATTCGTTCAGCACAAGAGCTGTTATTTAAACAATTGCAATTCATTTTCAACCAATATGATACTCACTTTGATAATTGAGTACAAACGTGAATAAGGCAGTTCCTGTGTCCTGAAAGATAAAGATAATTGGAATACAAAATGTAAATGTTTTCCTAGTCAAGGGAAAAGGAACTGCCTTGGAAAGCTATGTCGCATAGGTGAAAATAGTACAAGATCTGTAATCAAAACATCCAGGGCTCAGTTCCAAACAATTCTGTGTTATTCTGAGCAGTCACTACCTCTTTGAACCTCTGAACTTTAGTTTCTTAATTTTCAAATGAAAATGATACCTGTCTCACCAGAATGTTGGAGGACAGGTTGATAGTACCCGGCATATAGTGAGGTCTTTCCACCTTTTGTCTAATTGTGTTATCCAGGCCCTTCTCAGTGGAGTTAATTAACCCCAAGTGGGTTAATAAGGAATAGATTTGGAAAGATAAGTAGGAATTCATTGAGGATACTGGTATGGAAGGGTTTTTTTGGCAGAGGGAAGATTATGTATGAAGCTGTGGGAGATGTGTATAGGGGAATATTTGTGAAATATTTAGATTTACTTGTGAGGGAGAGAGAGGTAAGTAAGTTAGGGTATATTTTGAAAGGTCTTAAATGCCATACTACAGAATATAGATTATATCTGGTGCTCAAGGTAAGTACACTAAAGAATTTTAAGCGAGATACCAGCATTTTGAATTTATTTTTTAGTTTTCATTCGATTTATTTTAGACCACTTATTGAGATGTGATTGACACACAGAGGCTGCACATATTTGGTGTGCATGACTGATTGGGGATGAGAGCCCTCCTGTAAGGCCATCAGCACAATCAAGGCCATAAACGTTTTCATCACCTCCAGTGGTTACCTTCTGCCCCATTATGTATTAATTTATTCTCCCTTAAATTTACTCATTCACAAACATGATTGCCTCCTGAGCTCTGGGCACTGTTCTAAGTCTTGGTGAAATAACAGCACTGAAGATGGGCAGACACCACTGTATGGATTGAATTTACAGTTCAGTTGGTAAGAGGGGAAGGGGAACAATCAAAGAGATCTTCCCTCTGGTTTCCTTAGAGGCTGTTTCTCTGGGCATTTCAACAACCCTATATTCTTTCGCTGAAGATTTTCACATGCAAGCATTTTTTAAAGAAATAATGTAAACTTCCAGTTACTTTTCTTGGATTTCCACTCTTAAATTTCTACTTACAATTTTTTTTCATAGTCTTCAAACTCTCTATTGCTACACTCCATAAATGCCTGGCGTTTGTCGGAGGCTGTTAAGGGAGCAGACGCTTGCATAGTTTTTGCCAAGAAGAAAGTACAGTCATGTACGATGGGATGTTCGTGAAACATGGAAGGAAGAGGGGAATCCACTCACCTCATGCACTCGATGAGCCAAAAGAGCCTTGGCAATTCCTGAGTGATCAACGTTAAGGGGATGCTATGCATTTGAAGGAACAGGTAATTTTTTGACATTGGAAACATTTTGGGGCATAGGAAAAGCACGGAAGTCATCCCAAATTGTTTCTTAATCTTGTAGTCTTGCTACTACCAACTCAGAAAAATAGCTCAGGATTTAAAGCAACCAGAACTTTGATACATTGCTCCCGGGAGTAGAAAATGGTACCTCTTTGTAAAGCTGGTAATTGTTACAGTTAGAGACCTATCCTGCAACTCAACAAATCTGTTCCTCCATAAGAGAAAGAAAAGGTTTTTTTATAAAATGATATGTACAAAAATGTTCAAAAAACTTTGTTTATAATAGCCCAAAACTAGAACCCCCCTTGTCTACCAAAAGAAGAATGGCTAAATAAATGAAGGTATACTCATACAATGGGACTTAACAGCCACAACAATAAAATAACAATTGTGTACAGATTCCCACTTTAATGATAGAAGACCAATGTCAATGAGCATAATATTGTACAGTTCCATTATACGAACTCCAGAAACAGATCAAACTAATCCATGGTGACAGAAATCAGAGCAGACCTGCCTCTGGGAGGAAGATTAACTGCAAAGGAATAAGGGGAGCTTTGGGTAATTGCTGGAAATTCAATTATCTTGATTGGTATGTTGGTTACACAGATGTATGTGCTTGTCAAAGTTCTTAATGCTTATAATTTGTTCATTTTGCTCCATGTAAATTACATTTTAATAAACTAAATATTAAAAACAACTAACTATTGTTGTTAGGTGCTGTCGAGTTAGATCTGACTCATGGCAACGCTGTGTTCAACAGAGCGAAACAGTACCCAACACTGCCATGCACACTCTCTTTTTATATTTGAGTCCATTTTGCAGCCACTTGTGTGTCTTCTCACTTTGAGTTGTGCCACATCAGCAAAAGGAGGTGCCAGGGGCTTTACTCCATTCCTGCCATTAAGCTCCACCCTAGTGTGAGGAGGCCGCTCTTCCCAATTGTTTCTCGAACGCCTTCCAGCCTGTGGAGCTCATTTTCCAGCACTGTATCTGACAGTTTTTCTCTGCTATCCGTAGAGTTTTCAATGGCTAATTATTTCAGGAGTGGGCTGCCAGGTCCTTCGCTCTAGTCTGTCTTAGTCTGGAAGCTCAGCTGAAAACAGTCCACCATGGGTAGCCCTGCTGGTATCTGAAACGCCAACGGCATAGCTGTCAGCATCACAGCAACACGCAAGCCCCCATGGCATGACAAACTGACAGACATGTGGGGAACATAGTTCCATAGAGAAAAATGTCTTAACTTTTTTAAAAAATGAATATCGTAAGATCAATAGAATATTTCTAAGAAATGTTCAATTTTAAAGAATATGAAAATGATCCAGTATTAAAAATACATATGGCATGTAATTATATTAATAGTTTAAAGGCAAAAATGAGAAATTGGCTTATGAAATCCAACACTATTCTTTCTTAAAGTGATACGACTAAGTAAAATAAAAATAGGAGACTTCTTAAATGTTATAATGCAGAAAAAACAATTATCTTTTGGCATTTTAGTATGATGGTGGATATGTAGTACAGTTCTTTCCTACATAAAAATTAGACAGAATAGATAGCAACCAAAAACCCAAAGACAACATTTTCAATAGGAGTAAGTGATGGGTTATCCCCTAAACATACAAATGGGTGGGAAGAAGCAGGTGAACTATGAGTTGTGAGTTACTAGAATGTGTGAGAAGGATTCAGAGGGACCATATGAGGCCCAAAAGGCATGTGAGAAATACGTAAACTACATATTTGGCAGTTACTAGCTGGAAAGCACAGTGGCCTAGACTGAAAATAGCAACTGAAACTGAGAGGGATTTTGTTCAAATAGTAGGTGAGGGAAAGGAACCCAGGTAAGTCCAGAGGGCCTGGCACAGTCTGTGGATTCTCGGAACCGAGACACTTCTAGAGCTCCCCCGACAAGACTTAACTGGAGATGAGCTTCCAGGAAAAGAGTACAAGCCGACCAAAACAGGGAGAATAGACACACAGGAAATAGGATGTCCAGGAAAAAAGGTAAGGAGGAAAAGAGAACCTTTTCAGAAAGCAAAACAGCACATTTTTGAAAAGCAACAGAAATGAGAGTTCTGTGAAGTTAAACAACTTGACACTAATATATTTTCTTCTGAGTGTCCAGAAAAGCCCAGCTCACCTAAAATTGAGTAACCAAAGGTATTGAAGCGAAATATACAAAAATATGAGAAAATGAATAGTTGGAAGAACAACATTTCCATGGAAAATAAAATCACACAAGAAAGAAATGTCCCTGAAACAGATCAAAATTGTAACTTGTGATTTCAAAACAACCTAAGAGATTACAAGGGTATAAGATGTGAAAGAGCAATGTATTTCATAATTAGGAAGACAGAAATAAAGTGACAGAACTCAGGAATTAAATCTAAAAGAAAATGCATTTTATCATTAAAACCATAGAAGTAATTTTTTTCACTCCTGGTGGTTGAACCCGGGGCCCCATTCATATTAGGCAATGCTCCACCACTGGGCTTCACCCCACTACCACCATTTTCTTAATTTTTATTTTGAGACAGGCTCTCACGAAGCTAGAAGCTAAACCACAGTGCCAGGCTACCTTTGGAAGAAGTAGTTGATAGGTGTTTTATTCAGGTTTCCATCACTGCAACAAAATACATAAGATAATCAACTTTCATGGGACAAGGCTTGTTTTGGAGGTTCTAGTCTGTGACTCCTGACCCCTTGGCTTTTATGCCCAAGGCAAAGCAGCATATCATGGTGAGTGTTTGGTGGAGCAAAACTACTCACCTCATAGTAAGAATGGGAGAAGGACGTGGCAACCCACTCCCAAGGCAATACGAAAACAGTCAGCCATTGAAAACCCTATGAGGGTCGCTATGAGTCGGACTCAACTCGATGGCACCTAACAACAAACAACAACATGGTAGAAAGCAAAAGAGAGAAGGAGGAAGAAACTCAAGTCTCATAATCTCCTTTGAAGGCATGCCCCCAACCACTTAAATGCCTCCCACTAGACACCACCTCTTAAGGGTCCCACTACCTCCCAGGATGGTCACCCTGGAGAAGAAGCCTTTACATAGGGGCCTCTGGGGACATTCAAGATCTAAACTATGACAATATGTTTCACTGCACGACACATTAAACTACACGGAATGTTAAAGGTAATTTGGTCCGTATATCACTGTTAGTGGGAGAAGGACCTGGCAACCCACTCCCAAAAAACAATCAACGATAAACCCAATGAATAGCAGAGAAGCATCACAACAGAGTTTTTTCTGTTGTACATAGGGTCACTATGGGTCAGATCCAACTTGACGGCACCTAGCAACAACAACCACTGTTATACCAGTATTGGAGGGTGGAGGGGTCAAGGGCAGAGACTTCTTATTCCACCATCTTGGTGAGGTCAGTCTTCCCTGGATGCAACCCTTTAAAAGGCCACATGACCTCCTGATCCTCAGTCATCCAGTAGGAGATAAATGTGATGAACTTTGAGGTCCTTCCCAATGTTCACGTTCTGATATGAAAAACATACTTATTGCCAGTTTTGAGTTAATTTATCAA
The DNA here is from genome assembly GCA_007922755.1 of Pedetes capensis. Classification (NCBI taxonomy): domain Eukaryota; kingdom Metazoa; phylum Chordata; class Mammalia; order Rodentia; family Pedetidae; genus Pedetes; species Pedetes capensis. The sequence continues at coordinate 50,697 of VMDO01004284.1, read as the reverse complement.
TGTGCCTTCTATTTTTATGATGAGATCTTGAGCTAGTATGAGTGACTTGGTTGGTGAGTAGAATTGTGTGGACAGCTGGTGGACAGATCCAGAAGATGTGAGGGGACCCATATGTGTGACAGGAATGATGACTTTTCCAAGGAGTGACTGATGATTTGAATCTATAAGGCCCCCAAAGCCCCACTAGTCAAAGGCTTAGTCCCCAATACAGCAGTGCTCAGATAGGAGGCTTTGGGGAAGGGATTGGATCATGAAGCCTTTGACCTCACCAATGGATTAATTCATTGATGAGTTCATAATTGAATGAAGTGGGAGGTCATGGAAACTATAGAGGGTGGGGCCTAGCTTGAACAAGTAGGTCACTGGGGGCACTCCCTTGAAGGGTACATCTGTTCCCAGCCCCATCCTCTTGTTCTCCCTGCTTCCCTGACACCATAATATGAGTATCTTTGCTCCGCCATGCCTTTCTGCCCTGATGTCTCTCCCTTACCCCAGACCTAAAAGAATTGGAGCCAGCTGACCATAGACTCAAATTTCTGAAACTGAACCAAAATAAACCTCTCCTCCTTTAAGTTCTTTTCTTAGGTATTTTGTCACAGTGACAGGAAGCTAACAAAGTGGTTTTCCATTTCCATCAACCGTTTGACTTGGGCACATGACTATCTTCCATCATATGTTTAAAAAGGGGCTGAGGTTTAGCTCAGTTGGTAGAGTGCCGCTCTGCACTCAAGTATTTTTCATAGATTTTGTACTTTACTAATCTTTAAGATGAATATAAGTATAAAGGAAGTATTCCCTAAACAAATGCATGGTCAAGATAAATCATACCATTTTCTCCACAATTCAAACACATTTCCAGTCAGACGGCTTCCTCTGAGTCCTTTCTTATAGAGGTATTCTTTATAGAAACCCAGGAGTAGCCACTGAAATTCCACCAACTCCTGTCAAAATCAGGATAGCTTAGTGATTAAAAGCTAAACCTTAACATAACTGTCATATAGTTACTGTTCAAATAATAGTAAGTGCTGGTTTTCTATCAATATTAATATGCTTTCTGTTATAGGATAAAACAAGTAAATGAAACAAAGTTGATGATTTTTTGAGACTCTCAGTAAGTTGAAGTTGTATTATTCACTTTTAATTAATAAGGATAAAATGACAAAGCTCTTGACAGTCTTAATAAATCGTGTTACTGTTTCTTAGATTTTTCTACTTGCTGATAAGGAGCAAGATATTCTGACAGCTACTGGTGAATTGAAGATATACCTTTTCAAGAAAAAAAAGAAAGTTGAATTTAGGGACTAACACAGGTCTACAGATTCTTACAAAATACATATCCTACTATTCTAGGGAAAAATATCATTTACACTAGACATTGCCTAAATCTATACTTTGTATAACTGAGTAAGGTACATTTCCCCCCATGACTCTGTGGTTTTTATACTTGTTTGTGCAAGACTTTTGGAAATTCTGAAACTAAAGTCCCAAAGAAAAGTAGGAGTCATTTTGCTAATGTTTTTCTCTGTTCCACTCTGTAAATTACTTCCTTTCTGGTGGAAATCCGGTGTTGTTAATTGGTGAGGAGGGTGCTATGTGTCACGTCATTTAGTTCTAAGTGACAACAGGCAATCTGTTGAGTGTCTGGCTTTAGGGAAGAGCATCATTTTCCAGCTGATATTTTGGGGACCTCAAGGGTTTACAGAGATGTTTCCAGCTAAAATTAGTAATTGTTTTAATGCCTTTGACTTTTTACATAAGTTGATAAATAAGATAAGTAATTTTCCCTTTCAGTGGAGTAATTTGAAGGCCCCTGAGTGGAAATCCAGGCAGTACTTTCAAAGGTGGAGTCTGACAAGAGGCCTTTGACTCATCTGTTGAGTCATAGGATCACTCAGTTGAACACCCACTGCTGATGTGGAGTTTGGGGTCATTATTCAGTGCAGAAAAAAAAAATGAGGGGAATTGTTTTGCTTTTATGCCCTGGTCCTATATAAGTTAATTTGCCTAATAATATATCTCTAGTAAAAGAAGGGAAATAACACGTATTAGCTAAGATAAACTAAGTTAATGATGAGTATATGCAGAATATTATAAATATAGATCAAGACGATTGCTGTCAGATTAAGCTGAGTTCATGTGATCAGAATTCCTGAGGCAGGCTAGAAAGACAAAGAAATTTTAGAGGGTATGGGTAGGAAAGGGCTTAACCCAGGCTCTGATCTGGGTCTCATCAGCTGGCACTCAAGAGTTCCAACATAATCAGAAAAGGAAAATTGCTCTAAGACTCTTGCGCTTCTGTGAGAGTCTCCCAAAACCAGCTCGTGGGCTATAATTACAATTATCAAGCCCAGAGAATTTACTTGTGACTAAACGGAGTAAGAATTTCCTTGACTATATTTGTTGTCATTAGGTGCTATGAGTGGGGTCCGACTCATAGCAACCCTGTGTACAACAGAACAAAACACTCTTCTACACTGTGTCATGTCCGGCACTATGTCAGTGCATCTCTGCTATTCATAGGGTTTTCAATGGCAGATTGTTTTAGGATTGCTTTGGGAGTCGGCTGCCAAGTCCTTCTCTCATTTTTACAGTGCTGGGGATCGAACCCAGGGCCTCAGAGAGTGCAGAAGAGCACTCTACCAACTAAGCTAAACCCCAGCCCATATCTATATCTATATCTATATCTATATCTATATCTACATCTGTATCTCTCTATATCAAACCACTGTTGTAAAGACACCTAATCATAACTCTTGAGAGGCCTGCACCCATATCTCAGATGCGTACTAATACTTCCTTAGGCCTCTTCCTCTCTATGTGCCTGTGCTTCACCCTGAAGCATGTGCTATTTCTTACCCTTACCTAATAAACATTCTAACTCTGTTTCACTCTCTGACTCATCCTGAAAATCATTTCTGCAGTGGAGCCAAGGGCCTGGCTTGACCTGAGTGCAGGTCCCAAGAAGGACAACTCCTCAAGCTCGGCTGGGCAGTAAGGCTGGGCTGCATCTCTCACCACAGCTGACATCCCCATGTTTCAGACCAAGCTCCTTCTAGAAGATCAAAGGCAATGTTGAACAAAAGAGAAACTATATTGGTAATCATATCCACTTTGTTGTTGTTGTTGTTAGGTGCTATCAAGTTGGTATCCAAATTATAGCAACCCTCATAGGGTTTTCTGTGGCTGACAGTTTCGGGATTGCCTTGAGAGTGGATTGCCAGGTCCTTCTCCCATTTTTGCGGTGCTGGGAATTGAACTCGGGACCTCAGAGACTGCAGCGCAGCCCTCTACCAACTGAGCTAAATCCCAGCCCTATATCCATTTTACCTTTTTTAAAATTAGTAATGGAGCACTATTTATAACCCAAAGAATTTATTTGGAGATTTGATGTTTGCAAATAACTCCCAACATTCCCTTTCTCTAGCTACGTAGAAAAAAAAGATCATTTTCAAAAAATAATCTGTTTGATATTTTGAAATCCAATACATAAAAAGTAAAAAATCAGGAAATCAAAGAATTTTTATATATTTTTGTTGTCAAAACAGTTAATTTTATTGTATATTTTAACATTCAGTAAATCCCAAACAGCATATACTGTGCTGTTAAATTTTTTTCTTGCTAATAAATCATAGCTACTTTGATAATTCATTAAAAATTTAAAATAATTCACTTATTAAAAAACCAAAATGTCAGATTTACATGTTATGAATATCGTTCCAGTTACTATTATTGAATAGCAAGTCAATCTGAAAGTCATATAAAATGGCCTTTTGAAGTTATCATCAGGTACTTGGCTGGTCGGGCAAAAATGTCTCATGTCAGTTCCATTATGTCTGTGGTTTTGACTAGGAATAGTCTCTCTCTCTCTCTCTCTCTCTCTCTGTCTGTCTTTCTCTCTCCTTGCTGGCTTTGAAAGGTCAGAGGACAGGGATTTCACACCCTGCAGAAACTGAGTTCTAACAGCAGCTATGTTTTGGACATGTAGTCAGGAAAGACCAATCCCATGAGAAGGACATCATGTTTGGGAGAGTGGCAGGTCAACAAAAAAAAGGAAAATCTTTCTCTAGATGGATTGACACAGTGTCTGCAACAATGGGCTTAAACATAAGTAAGATCACGGGACTGACACAGATTTGGGAAGTGTTTCTTTCCACTGTACGTAGGGTTGCTAGGGGTCAGACCAATTCAACGGCACCTAACAACAAAACAACAGTATCCTGTCATCTTCTCCTCTTTTTAAAACCTTTCAATGAATAAACACAGTGATGTTTGTCCAACTGCTCAGCAGTCTTTAGTACATAAAAGACACGGAAGAAATGTTTCCTCTTCCTCCTTCATTTGCTCTCTAAGGCTGGGAGGAGCAAAATCCAAATTTGATAGAAATTCATTTATAACCAACCTCAAAGTAATTTTTCCTTCAAATCTCTCTCTGCTTAGCCAACTCCAGCCAAACTGACTTACTGTACTTTGCCTGTTCTATTCCATGAGTATGCTATTCTTTCTCTGTGAAATGCCCTCTCTTGGCCTCTACCGAGGCATTCTTCTAATTTCCAAATTTTATTCATCTCTGAAGTCAACAGACCGTAAGCCGTATTCATCCACAATGTGACTCTAGTACTCTGGTGATCAATCCTATTCTCCCTGCCACCCAGGGAGCTTAGGATTTTTTGTGGCCCTTATAATTTTCTGTGTGGTCATCTATTCATCTATCATTACCTTTTTGGATAGTTCTTTGAAGATACAAATAATTCTATGTTAGTCTTTTAAACTTTAGTGTGTCTTGTGTTCATTGTGAATGTTTTATAAATATCATGGAAGTATGATTGCATTGCTGTGCTTTAGAGCTTTAATACTGTTGTTGTTGTTAGGTGCCGTTGAGTCGGTATCCGACTCATAGCGACCCTCATAGGGTTTTCAATGGCTGACTGTTTCGGGATTGCCTTGGGAGTGGATTGCCAGGCCCTTCTCCCAATTTTGTGGTGCTGGGAATTGAACTCGGGACCTCAGAGACTGCAGCGCAGCGCTCTCACAACTGAGCTAAATCCCAGCCCCTATCATGGAAGTATGATTGCATTGCTGTGCTTTAGAGCTTTAATACTAGCACCTATAAAATTTCCTCTGTCCATTGATGAAGATTTCTCTGCAAAACCAATCAACAAACCAACCAACAAACACACACACACACATACAAACTTACATGTATAGCTCAGAGTCTAAGAGCACACAGACTTTGAAATAAATGAGCCATGGGATCAAAATCTGGTGTGTCTACGTGGGCACATTATGTAACTTTTCCACGTCTTGGCTTCCTCTTCTATGCAATAGGGTAGTTAGGGTGTGTGTTTTATTGAGTTGCTTGGAGAATGAAGGGTGTGTGTGTATGTGTGTGTGTGTGTGTGTGTGTGTGTGTGTGTGTTGTGCATGTGGAATGATGCCTAGAATGTTGTACTGTATCAGCAAGTGTTGCACATCGTGTGAGAAGAAAAAACATTCACAGCAAAGGAGCTGTGAAAGATGGTAGTAAAGGAAGGCGCAATGGAGAAAAGGAATGCATCTGTGAAGGAGAACCGCATAACAGCATTACCAATCTTTTCACCCTTTCTTCTAGGCAGTGGTTCACAACTGGGGATGATTTTTGTTCCCTTCTGTTGACGACATCTGAAGATTTTCTGATGGTGAAGATGGAGGTGATGCTGTTGACAGGCCCCTGGTAAGTAAGGAGGGATCCTGCTAAATACCTTGATGAACAGAGTAGTTACCCAAACTGAAATGCTGATGGTTCAGAAGTTAAGACAGCTTGTTCTAGAATACTCTAAAACATAAGAGGAAAAGACATTGTGTTACTTGTGACTAACCCCATGACCATGCAGTCACAGCTGTATTGCAAGTTATCCATTCATAAAACAAATGTTAATTTCTCCTTACTTCTGTTAAGAGGGTTATTATGTGGGTTAATTAGTGTTTACAAAGGCCTTTGAAGATGTAAAGGCCTAAGTAAATGCTACTTATTATTAATTACCATTCTGGTAAACCAGTGGTGGGACCCTTCTTGTTGTCTTTCACAACCAAGCCTCAAAGACCTGAACAACACTGAACTGCTTTTGGTAAGTGGGAACATTTATAATGAGAAAGATATGCATCAGGGACCTAAGCAAACTTTAGATAGCCAGGGTATGGATATGACTGTATATAAATTGGCTCATTAAGATCAGGAAAACTATAGATTTTGCTTTGGGAGGTGTTTGCTGTATTGGAACAGATTTCTTCAAATTTCACCATACTATATGTATGAGAAGGTGGTAACAAGAGTCTGTAATACAAATTTAAATGATTATGAAGAAGCAAAAAATAATTCATAAAATAAATTTCTACCATTTTTCTTTCTAAGCTGCCCTTCTCTTGTCAGTGAATCACAATGTATATAAGATTGTTTTGTATTCTTTTTTTTTTTTTTCTGTACTGGGTGTTGAACCCAGGGCCTGGTGCTTGCATGCTGTGCAAGTGCTGGGCACTGAGCTGCACCTCAGCCCATTTTTTTACTTTTTGAGACAGGGTCTTGCTAAATTACGCAGACTGCCTCTGGTCTCCAACTTGTGATCCTCCTGCCTCCACCTCCGGAACCTCTAGGATTATAGGTGCGTGTCACCACGCCCAGCTAAGATTATTTTGATAAGAGAAACACAATCAAATGATTTACAAAAACCTAAGAATGAGCCCCAAAATACTGGTTAAGATCTGATTTTTTTTCTCTACAATTGAAGTGGAAATCATGTCCTGTAAATTTAATTTACCTTATGAATGCCTTTAAATTTCAGGATAGCTCTCGGCTTGGTATTACTGATTTTGTCATTTTCTTGCTAAGGCATGAAGCCTAAATGTTAGAGGGTAGTAGGCTGGAAGAAAGGGAACAGAGGGCTCTGCAGCTGGTCACACCCAAGGCCTGCCATTTGCTTCCCGGCCACCTGTAACAGGAATCTCAGTATGAGTCTCCTGCAGCACAAAGAGGCTGGAATTTAGCTCAGTTGGTAGAGTGCTGCTCTGCAGTCTCTGAGGTCCCGAGTTCGATCCCCAGCACCGCAAAATGGGAGAAGGACGTGGCAACCCACTCCCAAGGCAATCCTGAAACAATCAGCCATTGAAAACCCAATGAGGGTCTCTATGAGTCCGACTCGACTCAAGGGCACCTAACAACAACAACAACAGCAGTACAAAGGCTTTGGTCTGGTGGTCAGTGCTTCCCTAATTCCCTCACAAATAGCATACTTGATTAAAAAGAAAAAAAAGCAGAATTAAAATCACCCCTCAGGAAGGATGATAAGATCATGTGAGGCATGGGCCAACCCAGCAATGGAAAAGGACATTGTTTGGTGGATTCTGCTCCCTTCTTAGCACAGAAAGCTGCCTGGATTTCTAACCTTTCCAAGTGGTCTGCTTCTGAACTCAGCCCTTTGAAGACACTGGGAATCCATTAATCTCTTTTGGGCACAGGCCCCGGAGGTGAAACACTTCTTTCCTTTGGAGGGCCCACACTTCACAATAAAAGACAACATGACTGTGACCTGGCTCTGGGCAGTGGCAGCCCTTATGACCACCTGCCTTCATATCTTGAAGATAGTAATTGTTGTTAGGTGCCATCCAGTAGGTGTTTGACTCATAGTGACCCTATGTACAACAGGTGAAACACAATTGCCGATGCTTCTCTCCTATTCATAGGGTTTTCAATGGTGGATTGATTTTGGGGAGTGGGCTTCTAAGTCCTTGTCCCAAGCCTACAGCACCTGGTGTTCCCAGGTGGTCTCCCATCCAAGTACTAACCAGGCCTGACCCTGCTTAGCTTCTGAGATCTGAGGGGATCCAATGCCGCAGTGCAATCACTACAGGCTCCTGAAGATAGACTCTATAATCTGTATGTTTAATCAACTTAGCCTATATTTAGCCTATCCTACAATTTTTGTGTCTTATAGACTTTTATAAGGGAAAACTCAGAGAAACCGAGGTTTCTGCTGCCAGGGAGGGGAAGGTAATTGTTGCCTCCAGGCCTATGGACTAGGTACCAGACTCGCACTTCCTTCTTTGACCTGCTTTCAGCATCTCTTTCTCTCTAAACGCCCCTCGCTTTACTCTGAAGCATGTGCTAGCTCTCACCCTTCACCTAATAAGCTTCAAACCACTTCACTTCTTTGTTTCATCCCGAAATTCTTTCCAGTGACTGAGACAAGGACCCCTGACCTCTCCCCTGAGTGGAAAATGTGAAGAAAGGAACTCCTCAGGGCAGGCAGTAACACTGGGGTATAGCACCCCTAGACCTGCTCACATAACCACTACACTTACACACCAATCATACTGTGTCTGGTAAATGTCTGTAGCACTCTCTTTACCTGGGCGTCAACCTGGGGAAGATATTTGTTGGTAGCTACTGGGGTGAATGTAGACTGAATTTCCCTGTAGAGACATAAGTTAGAGTTGGGGGACTTGGCTTTGTCAAATTCAGAGGGAACACATTTGCAAGGATGAGTCAGCTCCACCTCCATATTGATGTCATTCATTCCTGGGTATCTCATTTTGGGAGTGAAGTTTGGAAGTAAGGAACAGTGACAGGAGTGTTACCAGGGAAGCTGTTAAGTTTGACCTGGAAAAATTTTCCCTGTGTGTGCTCACTTCTTCAAACCTGGAAGGACTGATAGGAGAAGAGGAAATGTTTTCTCTCCTTACTTTGCTAAGATGTATTTCTCTGGAGATGATACCTATTGCTCATAAACATTGTTATTGACACCTGATGATGTTTATGTTGATTTGTATATATTTCATTATATCAGAGTTCCTGAATGGCAGAGATCGTATCTTTTATACTGCCCCAACCACAACAAATAGTATAATATCAAGAAAAATAAAAAGACTCAACAATAATATTATTTTTTATTAATCTAGAAAACAGAGCTCAAAATATTGCTTAGGAAAATACAAAAGAATATAAGGAAATATTACTCAAGGAAGAGAAAAAGGGGACATTTATACACAGATTATAAAAATTGCATTTCACTAGTATAAACAGTACAAGAGTTGTGATACGATATTTAAGTATATTGGATAATACCTCCTTTTCTTTGTGGTACTGGGGCTTGAACCCAGGGCCTCACACTTGCATGCTTTGTAAGTGCTGGACCACTGAGCTGCACCCCTAACCCATTTTTTTTACTTTGTGAGATGGGGTCTCACTAAGTTACACAGACTGCCTCTGGTCTTGAACTTGCGATCCTCCTGTCTCTGCCTCCCGAGCCACTGGGATTATAAGTGTGCACCACTGCACCTGGCTATCACAACTCTTCAAAGCCTCACAGGAAGTATTGGAGTGTTACCTCTAGAGAAGGAAACTAAACCTGTTAGTAGACAGAGGTGAGAAGGGGATTTAATCTTTTTCTTTGTAGTCATTTGTACCTTCTAAATTTTTATACCATGTTTACCTATTACGTAAGGAAATAGCAAAGAGCAACAACTGAAAAACCTGTTCACAGCAATAACAATAATTCCCACAGTCCTTGTTGTTGTTGTTAGGTGCCTTCCAGTCTGGTCCAACTCATAGCAACCCTAGGTACAACAGAATGAAATACTCCCCAATTCTGTGCCAGGCACATGATCTTTTTTATGTTTAAGCCTATTGTTGCAGTCACTGCATCAATCCATCTAGTTGAAGGTCTTCCTTTTTTTCATTGACCTGACACTCTCCCAAACATGATGTTCTTCTCTGGGGATTGGTGTCTCTTGACAACATATCCAAAAAACGGAAGATGCAATCTAGCCATCTTAGCTCCCTAGGAGCACTCTGGTTGCATTTCTTTTAGTACTTATCTGTTAGTCCATGGCATATTCAATGGTCATCTCCAGCACCATAATTCAAAAGCATCAATTCTTGTCCTGTCTCCCTTAGTCAGTGTCCCGCTTTCACAATCATATGATGTGACTGAAAATACTATTGCATGAATCCAGCACACCTTCGTATTCAATGTGACATCTTTACTTTTCAACAATCAAAGAGGTCTTTTGCAACAGTATTTCCCAGTGCAATGCGTCTTTTGATTTCTTTACTGCTGCTTCTGTGGGTGTTGATTGTAGAACCAAGTAAAGCAAAATCTTGGACCACCTCAGTATTTTCTCTATTTATCATGAAGTTGCTTACTGATCCAGTTGTAAGGATTTTTGTTTTGTTGATGTTGAGATGCAGTCCAAACTGAAGGCTGTGTTCTTTTATCTTCATCAGTAAATATTTCAAATCCTCTTTACTTTCAGCAATCAAAGTTGTGTCATATGTATAATGCGGGTTTTTAATGAGTCTTCCTTCAATCAAGACCTTGCATTCTTCATAAAGTCCAGCTTCTCAGCTTATTTGCTCAGCATAGAGATTGAAAGGTATGATAAAAGGATACAGCCCTGACACATACCTTTTTTGACTTTAAACCAGGCAGTGTTTCCTTGTTCTGTTTAAATGACTGCTCCTGGTTCATGTCGAGGTTCCTCATGAGTACAATTAACTGTTCTGGTATTTCCATTCTTTGCAATGTTATCCATAATATATTATAATCCGCACAGTCAAATGCCTTGGTGTAATCAATAAAACATAGCTAGACATCTTTCTGGTGTTCTCTGCTTTCCTCTAATATCCAGCATCAGTAATGATGTCTCTGGTTCCACATCGTCTTCTGAATCCAGCTTGATTTTCCTGCAATTCCCTGTCTATATACTGCTGCAGTCACTTTTGGAGGATCTCTAGCAAAATTTTACTTGCATGTGGTATTAATGATATCATTTGATATTTTCCACATTTGTTTAACTCCCCTTTCTTGGGAATAGGCACAAATATGGATCTCTTCCAGCTAGTTGGCCAGGTGGCTGCTGACATAAACAAGTGAGCACCTCCAGTGCTATATCTGTTTGTTGAAACATCTCTGTTGGTATTCCATCAATTCCTGGAGCCTTATGTTTCACCAATTCCTTCAAGGCAGCTTCCACTTCATCCTTCAGTACCGTTGGTTCCTGATCATATGCAACCTCTGGAAATGGTTGGTGATCCACCAATTCTTTTTGGTATAATGACTGTGTGTATTCCTTCCATCTTCTTTTGATGTTTCTTGTATCATTTAATATTTTCCCTTTAGAATCCCTCACTATTGCCACTTGAGGCTTGAATTTTTCCTTCCATTCCTTAAGCTTGAGGTAAACAGTGTATGTTCTTCCCTTTTGGTTTTCTATCACCAGCTCTCTGAACAATGTCATTATAATATTTGCTTTTGTCTTCTTGAGCTGCCTTTTTCAATCTTGTTTAGTTCTTTAACTTTGTCATGTCATATAGAGTTACCTAATGCACATGCCATGTGGCCTGCTCAGGTACCTAGGAAATGTCACAGCCCTCTCCTAGGTGACTCTGCATGTCTATCTCTCTGGTAGAAAAATGTTATCTTAAATTGATTTTAATTTTGAAAAATGATACCAAATTTGGTTAGTTAATACATAAAAATAAAATAAGAATGTTTATTTATTCAGAATAACACAAAAAACAAAGATATTTTAATTACAATGAAATTCTGTTGGGATTAATGGATGTCATCCAATTGAAACAATCTAGAATAAGAAACCTTGAGTATATTTGTGACATATTTTTGTGATTAAATTTACTTGGCCCTCATGTTTGATATGAGGATAAACCAAATTCAAACTATGTTTTGTCTTTGTTTTTCAGGAGTAAGTCCTAATGCTAATAACTTTGTCTAATAACAACAGAGAGTCACTGCTTTCTTTCTTTGTTCTTGTTGCATTGACAATGATTACAATTTGATATTGGTCCATTGTAAATTCAAATGGAAAGAGAAGACTTGGCATGGAGCCTCTACCTGGATAGGCAGTTAGATGGAGAATTAGAGAGCCTCTTCTGTGGCAAATGGATTCGAATCCAGTCACCAATGTCTTTCTCTGCCCAATATTACCAGAAAAATGCTTGAGTAAGACAGTTTCCTCCTCTTCTTCTTCCATAGGTAACCTCAAAACAGATGTTCTCCAAAGTGTCCTCCTTTCCCCTGATCTAAATTTATTTATTAAAGTACTATCCTCTTCTGTATGGGAAACCCCAATGTAAAATCAGTTTGACCTCTTTTCAATAGAGAAATTTAGTGATGTATTTCTTATAATATGGTCTCCTAAGAATAACGTCATTAGCAGATAATCAACAAAATGCCTTTTCAGAGAATCTGTTAATACCCGTGCACAAATAACTGCCTTGGTCATAACAGCTGCGAGACTTGTGATTCAGTGAACAAGACAATAAATTTTGATCTTACTTGATTTTGTTAATTACTGTAAATGAGATCACTGTAGGGGTAGTTGCTAATTAGTTACCATGAAATACCTGATGGGAGAGGTAGAGATGATATTCAAATTTTAATTATATTCACTTATTCGAACATAGTAGGAATGAGATGTTACAGCTTTCATGATTGCCCTGGTTAGCCTCACTCTGAAATGAAATTCCATATATATGGAGAGAAATATATGCGTAGATGTTTATCACAGTATTTTTTGCATGAGTGAAAAACTGGGAGGAGTCTGAATACTAATTATAATGGAGCACCTCAGGTGAGGTATATATAACTATTAAATAGTTGATGTGTTGTTAGGTGCCATCAAGTTGGGTCCAACTCATGGCGACCCTAAGGGTTTTCAATGGCTGATTGTTTCGAGATTGCTTCCACTTGGATTGCTGGAGTGGATTGCTGTGTCCTTCTGTTTGTGCAGTGCTAGGGATCGAACCTGGGTCCTCAGAGAGCACTCTACCAACTGAGCTAAACCCTAGCCCCAATCATTAAATTAATGAGGAATATTTAGTGACACATGATGTATGCAAAATAGTTGAAACTATGTGTAATTTTAAAGACATATTTTGAAGGCATAGAAAAACAAAATTTTGTAGAACATATATTAAAATGTGAACACTGATCTTATGAAAGCTGAGTAATTATGGTGCTTCCTTTATGTTTTTCTGAGCTTTTCTTGAAAGTATGAAATGAGATACTGAGAGCTGAAACTGAACACCGAAAACAGAAATCTTACTTTATTCTCCAAATGGAACTCATAAGATCTTCATGGTGGGGAGATAATGTCTAACTCCAATGGAAAAATATCTAGGCAAACAGGAAATAAGTAGCAGAAAGAACTGAAGTTACCTCTAGAGAATATCCTGCAACAGAATTATGCAGACACGAGGTGATTCACCGTGAACTTGGGGTAGGAACTGGGGGTCTGGACAGCAGGAAGCACCTGCACCAAAGTTAAAGTTGTTGTGGTCTCCTATTTACTTGCTCAGGGTCTGGAGTCAACGTGACTGTGTGATGTTGTGGGCTGGGTGACGTTGGGTTTGTAGTTCACTGAATCTCTATAGGACTCTCTGCTATTCACAGTCCTCTGAGCTTTAAGTCCTGTCCTGGACGACATTGTGATTATCCAGGGTCTCCTGGGACTGTGGTGAAGATTGGATGAGTTAACCTGACCCAGACTTACAATAACTGCTTGGCATCAGAGACAAACAATTTTTTATTTTTTTGAGATAGAGTCTCACTAGGTAGCCCAGGTTGGGCTTGACCTTGAGATCCTCCAGCCTCAGCCTCCTGAGTGCTGGGAGTGCAGGTGTACAACACCACACCTGGCTCAAATCTTTGTGAGTCCCAAAGTTTGTACAATTTTCAGGCCTTTGTACAAGAATATCGCAAAACAGTAAGAATGCAAAATTCAGTGTGAGACCACGTGTTATCACTGGGGAAGTCATAGTAAAAAACTTACAGATTATTTCCTACATTAAAGCAATGAGCATATGGGCAACACTTCGCAAAACCACCTTCTCCCAGGGCCCCAGTGGTTAATCAAAGGCATTCAGCAGTCCCAAGAACATGTATTCAGGAAGCAGGGTTGCACCTTGCCAAGGGCGCTGAGCTGTGTGGTGTTGTAATATGCCCTGCTCCTGGACCCTCTGCCCAATTCCATAGCCGCCTTGACAACCAGCAGCTTATGTGGTCTGTAGAATTCCTCCCATAACAAATGGAGGGAGTTCCACTCACATTTTACATTTTTACTTACTTATTTGCAGTTCTAGGGTTGACAAAGGGCCTCGTGGTAGCTACACAAGTGCCCCACCCCTGCTGACCCCAGCCTCTATTCCCACTTTACAAGAGACTGAGGATGGGGAGGTTAAGATCTTGCCTCATGGTATGGAAAGAAGGAAAGATGAACATGGTGGTGGAAAGACAGACAGACATAGCCTCACTCAGATGGTCCGGGTCAGCCTCCACAATGATAAGCCAGGTGGACGGTATGGACTCTTGACTTGATGTGACAGGAGTGACATTCCCTCTCTGTGGTCTTTCTCCCCCGAAACCTAACCATGTTCAACTCTGAAAGAAACAGGATTCAAATCCATAGTTTTGCTGGGTCTGGGTCTGGCAGGCTGAATTCAAACTCGTGATTCTCCTGGCTTTGTTTCCCAAGTCACTGGGGTTACAGGCTTGCGCCACTGCACCTAGCTTTGGGAGACAGTCTGTGAAATACCTGGTGAGCACTCCTCAAAACTGTTGAGGTTGTCAAAAGGAAGAGAAGTCTAAGAAACTGCCCCAGTGGAGAAGACCCCAAGGAGACGAGGAGAGTGACTGTAATGCGGTGTTCTGGGGGATCCAGCACAGAAGATGTATGTAGATACAGACTAAGAAAGTCTTAAAAGAGTATTACCTTCAGTTAACAGTAAGCTTCAACCATGGCTCATTAACATGATAAATAATACTGTTCTCCATAGCACCATGCTGACGCCCGATGTTCATAGCAGGGGTACCATGTGTGGGTTTATGAGAACTCTCTATATTATCTTTGCATCTTCTCTGTAAATCTAAAACTATTCGAAAGCTTTACACAGTTTATTTTCAAAGGTCTGCCTCAGATCACATGGTCAGTACCTGGTGGAGTTGAGATTCAGCACATGGTACTTTGTTAGTGTCTTAGGGTTTCCTGATGAAAGCCGCAAACTGAGCAGTGTAAACCACAGAGGTTCATTTTCTCAAGATCCTGGCATATGGAGGCCCAAGGTCCAGGTGTTGGCAGGGTTTTTTTTTTTTTTTTGTCTGAGTTCTTGTTGGCTTGCAGATGGCCACGTGCTGATGGAGTCCTCACGTGGTCTTTCCTTTTGTCCATGAGAAGCAGTGGCGTCTCTGTGCATTGGTACTTCAGACAGCCGTCATGTTGTGTTGGGTTAGGACCCACCCTCGCCACCTCACCATCTCTTTATAGGCCTGTTTCCAAGTACAGCCACATTCTGAGCTCCTGCCCTGGGGTTAGAACTTCAGCATAGGAACTTTGGGGTGATGGAATTCAGCCCCTAACAGCTCCTTTCCAGTTTGGGAGGTAAACCATGTACCTTCAAGAATCTCGAGACTATGATGCCCACGGCACCGTAACGGGGCTGGGCATTGGTTTTGGCCAATCTCTCTCTGAAATCCAGGAGCTGCACGTCCTTCTGGTGACTGCAGGGAAGGCTTCCTGGTGTCCACGCACCCTCTAGTGAGGCACTGGAGCCCAGGCCACCAGCCCTCACCTCAGACCCCGCCCTCCCCACTTCCTCCTCTCTCAGCCCCTTGTGCTCTCAGTTTGCTCTGTCCTCACTTGTACACACTGCCTTGTTTATTTTATTTAGTGAGCCTAGACTTTTGTTACTCTCTTTGTTGTTGTTAGATGCCATCTAGTTGGATCTGACTCATAGTTACCCTAAGTACAACAGAATGAAATACTACTACCCAACACTGCCGTGCACATGATCTTTTTATATTTGAGCGCATTGGTTCAGCCACTGTGCTTCTTCTCATTTTGAGCCATGCCACATCATCAAAAGGAGGTCCCAGAGGCTTTACTCCCTTTTCATCATTAAGGGTGACTCTATGTTGAGATGGCAGCTCTACCCCAGTTGTTTCTTGAGTGCCTTCCAGCCTGAAGGCTCATTCTTTTGGCACTCTATCTGGCAGTGGTTCTCTGCAGTTCATAGGGTTTTAAATGGCTGTTTTTTCAGGACTGGACTGTTGGGTCCTTCTCCCCAGTCTGTCTTAGTCTGGAAGCTCAGCTGAAACCTGTCCTCCGTGGGGGGCCCCACTGGTATCTGAGATACCAGTGGCATAGCTTTCAGCATCACAGTAACACACAAGCCCCCACAGCACAACAAGCTAACAGACATGGGGGGACTCTCTTTAGAAGTATGTATTAGCAATTCTAAAGAAACTTCTAGAAATGTTGAAGACTTCTTTACAATAACGTAAGCCTTCTGTGTACTCTCTTATCCTTGGTCTTGGGAGTCAATCCAAAGACTCACTTCTCCATTTTTAGAGTGGGCCCGAGACAGAAGGTAGGTATTATTTGCTGGTATTCTCACATTTTGAAATTATAGCTGCAGGGGAATTTTGAGAAGAAATATAAAAATGCCACCATATAGTCAACAGTGACTTGAACTGGGGGATGCTTTAAGTTAGGCTATAAAGATATGTCATGTGAATGATTTTATGGGTTTGAGTGAGCCATATGATTTCCCTAAACGTCTGAAGGATTTTAAAAGATGAAGACTGTCTATAATTAAAGTTGGACTCTTTAAGTAAGTAGGAGTTAAATTATAAAGGTGCTCTAAAGACTTTGCTGGAAAGGAAGATGAAGCAATGACAGGTGGAGTGGTAGAGCCTGTAACCCCAGCATGTGGGAGGCTAACACAGGAGGATCTTGAATTCAAGGCCAATTTGGCTACACAGTGAGACCTTGTCTCCAAAAACTTAAAAAACAGAGCAAGACAAAATAAAACAAACAGCAACAAATGATCAAAATGAAAGATGAGCCAGAGATTTAGGGTATAAACAGCTAATGATACGCATATATATGTTAGTTTGCTTTTGAAACATTAAATACACTAAATACTAAAAAAACAACTCTAAGTATATTACATAGGAGACAACAGAATAGATTAAATGTGTTGGAATCTTGAGGAGTTCTAGGGAGACTTATTAATCGTGTAAATTCTTATTGGTCATTCAGGAAATAAGAAAACTGTCACCTACAGACATTTTATATGTTTCACAAGAGTAAAAAAAATATATAAAAACCTAAATGTGCTCCCTATTATGAATGATAGCCCCGTGAAAGGGAGAGATATCTAAATAAATACAATATGGAATATATGGGTGATTTTCTCTCTCTCTTTTTTTTTTTTTTTTTTGTGGTACTGGGGGTTGTACCCAGGGTGTTGTGCTTGCGTGCTTTGTCAGTGCTGGACCACTGAACTGTACCCCCAGCCCATATTTTTACTTTTTTGAGACAGGGTCTTGCGAAGTTACGCAGACTGCCTCTGGTCTCAAACTTGCCATCCTCCTGTCTCTGCCTCCCAAGCCTCTGGAATTACAGGCATGAGCCACCGTGCCCAGCTATGGGTGATTTTATAGAGGGAAAATTCTACGTAGACATCCCAGTTCTTCCCACGCCTCCTTATGCAGGCACAGAGTGCCCTGGTTACATGGAGCCAGCTTTACCCCCTCACGAACTGTGGCAGAGGCAAAGTAGATGCCTATTCTTTGAACGTCTTGTGGAGAGGAAAGATCCTTCCCTCCTTCCCTGGACCTTGGCTGGCTGATGATGGCCTTGGCTGACAGAGTCTGGTGGAAGTGACAACATGCAGTTGGAAATCTAGCCCAGCAGAGGCCTGGCAGCTCCCACCTTGCTGTGGGAATCTGAACCATTATGGAAGATTTCCAGCCGCCCTGCTGAGGAGACCATCTAGTGAAGTGCTGAAGCTGTGCAGTGGAAGAGAAGCCTGGGTGAACTTCTCAGATATGGACCTGAAGCCACCTGGGACCCTACAGACAGACTGGCTGCCCCTGACTACCGTCGCCTGACCTCAGTCAATACCTGCCTGAATTCCTGGCCCATGAAATTGTGAAACAGAATGAAATCACTGTTGTTTAATGCCACTAAGTTTGGGGAATATTTGTGATGCAGGGAGAGATAACCAGAAAACTACACTTTGGATCAATTTGCTTGTTGTTGTTGTTAGGTGCCATCAAGTTGTGTCCGACTCATAGCGACCCTCATAGGGTTTTCAATGGCTGATTGTTTCTGGATTGCCTTAGGAGTGGATTGCCAGGTCCTTCTCCCATTTTTGTGGTGCTGGGAATCGAACCAGTGACCTCAGAGACCACAGAGCAGCACTCAACCAACTGAGCTAAGTCCCAGCCCTTTTGGATCAATTGAGGAAGAGCTATAACATTAATTTCAGGGAATGACTGTTTTTACAAAAATTAACCAACATAGTGACTGGGCTAAGTATATTGTCAAAATATAATTTAAAAACACCCATACCCCCAAGATTCAACTAGAGGGCATCAGACCCTGGTAACTTATAGGCATAGGTTAGTATTTCCTGTAGCATCCCAGAAACATTGTTCTAGGTGCTTGCACAGTGAATCGTGGTCCAGGGTCCGGTACCACAGCCTCACCAGGGAGGTGGCTAGAAAAGAGGACGTGTACCCCTCCCCAGCGCCCTGCGTTGGAAGCTGCATGGTAACAAGATCTCAGTGATTCATCCACACAGCAAGCACTGAGAAGCATCAGTGGGCGTGGCTTCTTGAGAAGGAGTGGGAGTTTATACAGCTAAATCCAAGAGAAACATTCTTCTTTATGGTGCAAGCCGTGTGAGCTGTGGTTAAATCTAAAGAAAACCTCATGCACTTTCCTGTTCCTTGTCTAGTATTAATAGTTTCTAATTTAGCATAGGGAGAAGGACCCAGCAACCCACTCCCCAAAATCAGTCCGCCATTGAAAACCCTATGAGCAGCAGAGAAGCACTGACAATAGTGTTTCGCCTGTTGTATGCAGGGTCACTATGAGTCGGATGCCTACTCGACGGCACCTAACAATAACAACAACTTAGTATAACCTTGTGTTTCTCCGATATCAAGTTGTAGCTACAGGCAGAATTTCTTTGAACCACAAATATACGAAAATAGGAAAGTATACTTTCGAGATGAGACATATAAATGCATACTGCAATTACATCTTGATTAGATGAGTCAAGTGTCTAAACTCATTTTATCAGGTCTTTGGAAATACATTTTTTTTTATGATTTAGGTGAATGGAAAATAGGTTTAACAAAAATACTGTTACTTATGGAATAATTAAATTGGTCCTTGTTTATGGCACTAAATGATGGGCACCTAGAGAAGAGGAAGTGAACGTGGACCCAAGTGCTCCCCTCAGGCCATTGCCTGACTGCTCAGGATCCAGGGACCTGTCCCTTTGGCAGCTTTCCACTGCTGCCACCTCGTGGACAGGGATGAATTTTCCTCTTCTGGCTATGCTGACTTTTTATATATCTATATCTATGTCTATATCTATTGTTGTTGTTAGGTGCCGTCGAGTCGGTATCTGACTCATAGCGAGCCTGCGTACAACAGGGGAAACACTATTGTCAGTGCTTCTCTGCTGTTTGTAGGGTTTTCAGCGGAGGATTGATTTTTGGGAGTGGGTTGCCGGGTCCTTCTCCCAATCTATATATCTATATCTATATTGATATCGATATCTATATATATTAGACTTTATTCATGTTGTTAGGTGCTAGAGTTTTGAAAAGGTTTATTAAAAGTATACCATTAAGACATAATTATAGCGAAAACTGAGGCACCTGGAGAAGCTTAGGTAAATCTGGAAAGGAACTTGAAAAAATATTAAAAATAAACTGAGTTCCCTGGGTGAATCTGCATAAGGATATTTCTGTTTCTCAGGGAAAGGTAAAATCAGAGAGAACAGAGCTAAGCAGGCTTCTAGAGGGAAGAGTACTTTACATAGACAGAGAAGGAGGCAGGCCTGGGAGAAGGGAGAGATGTACACATCGATGCTGGAGAAAGAAGACCAAAGTGTTAGAAGCAGAGAGGAAGGAAGAAAAGAAGAAAAGGAAGAGAGTGGGCTATACTGTCTTAATTTCATGTTCTAGATTGTCTTTCAATACTGCGGATTAAAGCAGCTCAGAGTCATGCCTGGTTTCCTGTGGGCAGTAAACTCCCAGAGGGAAGCAGGGATAGAGGCCAGACTTCACTTATGGGTAGAGGAGCCTTGGAAGATGCTCCAGAGAGGTGACTCAATGCTGGGTCACTCAGAGCTCTGTGAGAAGGGGTAGCAGCAAGGAGAATGACAAAGGCCATCTGAGGGACACCAATAGCAGATTTGTGCTGTTGTTGGGACACAGACACATCACTTCCTGTTCCAGTGAGAACAGTGGGCTCCCCTCTATACCTGGGTTCTTCAAGTGTAGCAGGAAGCCAGGTCCATCAAAGAAAAAAAAAAATGACCCAAACACCAGTACGTATTAGAGGAAGGAACTTTATTGCTGGCTGAGCAGTGGTGGCCTCAAGTCCCTAAAAATGGCTTTGCTCTCCAACTTATTCTTTCCTGTCCCTTATAGAGGACTTACAGATTAGCAGACAGTGGGGGTCCTTGTGTTTCTCTTTGATTGGTTATCGTAAACAGTTGCAGGTGTTACAGAGCAATCCAAGCAGAAAGCAGAAAGTCCTCGACTACCAAATCTTTACAGAAACAACTTCTAGATAAACACCAGGGGCTGTGTCAAGGCAGAGGGATTTACTTCAGTGCCTCTGAGTTTAGAAAGGAACTGCTGGCATTCCTCAGATAAGGAGTGCAGTCCTGTTCTTTGATCAGGAGGGTGAAGAATGTGAGCTTCTGAGACTGGGGGGAGCTGAGCCCAGTGCCTTCCTGCCTCACAAGAGCAGGACACCTGCTTACTCTCCCCATGCCACATTCCTTTCAGAAGTCACATTGGGGGTGCCTCAGTGTCGGGGTTCCACTCAGGCCTGGCAGAGGTCAGAGCCTTGCCCTGACACTGAGTGGGTATTGGGGACCCACTGGACCGGGTGGGTGTGGTGGCCGGAGGCACCAAAGAAGGACCTTTGGAGACCTTCTGTGGGAAATAGGAGAGGGAAAGTTTATTGGGTTGCTGCCCAAGTGGGATGAAACCAGTAAGCACCCCCTATCAAGTGCTCAAGTGCTAGCTCTAAGGCTGCAGCATAGAATGCTACAGGCTCACTGGTGGAACAGCTCAGCCTTAAAGGCACAGCTACAAGCAGTTGGTGTTCCGCTGGGCTGGAGGTCCGGTGGTCTTGACTCTCTCAGTTCGCCTTCTCTGCCTCCCTCCTTCCCAAGGATGGGAGGAATTGGGAGGCTCTTCGTGGCTTGCTTGTAGCCTTCAGCACTTCAGGGCCCCTGGTCCTGACTCGTCAGCTTGCTAGGTGGTCTTCCACAGGATTGGGGAGCACTGGATCAAGGTGATGGGATCTGGTAGCAGGTGAAAACAAGAGGGTCAAGGTGGGGTCCAGGAGCTTGCTTATATAGGCTCCTGAGAGGGGGTGTGTACCGGGAGCAGCCAATCAAGGCACATTCCTTGACAGGTATGGCAGGTAAACTGTTATACCTGCCAGGTAGGGCTGTTATTTAAATCAGGGAGCTAGAGGTAGCCAATCAAAATGGAGGTGGTTGGGACAGGGTCAGGCTAGTCAGGGGCCATCTTTACTCACTTGATGGGAGGGGGGATAAAGGAGTGAGTAGAATGTGACCTGATGGTCGGCCCCTCAGGCTGGTTAGAGGGACCCTATTTATGGGGTGCTTTAAAAAATCCCCAGTACCTCACCACATCAGAACCTAGGTATCCAGCATCCTCTGTCTTTTAGTTAATGCCCTTTCCTTAGACATCACATTCCATGTGGTTTTAGTTTTGTGCCAAGTTGAAAATTCCCTCCTTCCTTCTACCCGTTCGTTGGCCTTTAGTGAAAAGAATCATGTGCAGCATCCTTTGGGCATCACAGCGTGCAAGGCACTGTGTGTCCTCGCTTGACGTCCTCAACAGTCCTTTGAAGGAATTGCATGTCCACGTTTCGGATGGGAACCCAGAGGCCTGACAAAATTACGGGGGTCGGACAAACTCCTGAGTCAATGGTAATGCTGAGCAGTACACGAAGGTCTGTCCAGCTGTGGGTAGAGTGCTGTTCTGCCCTCTCTCAGAGGATCTGGGTTCGATCCCCAGCACCACAAAAATGGGAGAAGGGTGTAGCAATCCACTCCTGAAACAATCAGCCATGACCCTGTGAGGGTCACTATGAGTCGGACTCAACTCTAGGGCACCTAACACCACCAACGATATAATTTATATCTCATGACAGTACAAGGGAGAGTATTTGGGGGTAGTAAGGGGACCAAAGGGATAGAAGGGCAATAAGAAATGGTAATGTGGGAAGGAAGACAAACATCACGTTTTCTCTCATATGCAGAATCTATATTAAACATACATTATGATATATTGTCGTTAGGTACCTTCGAGTCAGCATCGGACTCATAGTGACCCTACATACAACAGGCGAAACACTATTGTCAGTGCTTCTCCTCTGTTCATAGGATTTTTAATGGCGGATTGGTTTTGGGGAGTGGGTTGTGGGGTCCGTCTCCCAAGTCTACAACATGTGGTGCTCCCAGGCAGTCTCCCATCCAGGTACAAACCAGGCCTGACCCTGCGTAGCTTTCAACATCTGATGGGATCGGATGCCACAGGGCTACAGCGGCAGGCTATGATATATTATTAATACATAAACAGGCATTAGTAATGTAATCATAGGTGTATATGGACAAGCAAGCAGAAGGGGGTGGTTTGTGGGGAGGAAAGGGACCAGCAGGTGGGGGAGGGGCCATGAGAGGATACTGGGCCGTGGACATGGGCACCGCACAATGACATGCATGTATGGAAATGTCATAATGAAACCCACTAACTTGTACACTAACTAAAAATTATTACCAATGAGAGAATAAGATTCAATTTTCAAAATAATTTAAATGAGGATTTTGAAGATGACTCTATAGGGAGAGATTGGGCTGAAGGCAGTTTGACATTTTAGGGGCTAGAGAGTGGAGAGAAGTGCAGAAAGGAAAACTTTTCAAATAGAAAAGTGAAGTCCAGAAAGGATAATGAATTGGCCACAGTTATGCCTCAATTTGCATTAAGGTTAGAACTTGAGCTGGAGAAATCAGTTCTTCGTCTCCATCAGTCTCCAGTTACATAGTAGAAATTAAAAAACAACAACAACAATGCATTTCACTTTTCAGATGATTCAGCTCAAGTGGACTAGATTGTTTCCATTGCTGTACTTCAATATGGGTGATAATTTTTATTACTCTATACTTTGGTTTTCATGGACAAGAAAACCTGTTGAGTTACACATGACAAAAGTGCTTCTTGCCTAGAATCATTGCTTGCAAAAGGATGGATTCTTCTTTAACTTGGGAAATACAGATGAGATAGCCTCAGGACAAGACAATGTCAAGTGTGGTAGACATTTTAGATCTTACAAAACTTGCTTCTCGATTTGAATTTTGAAGTTGTTCTAATTGCATGGATTTTATGTTTAGAGGCAGGGCAGATGCGTGAACTTGTGGTTCAGTTTGGATTTGTAGACAAGATGCCAAAAGATAGAAGCCTGGCCAATATGACCCTTCTTAGCCCTGTGCTTCTGTGGAATGTGCCCTGAGGTCATTGAGGGGAAGGTCAAAGGGAAGTGGAAGCTTTGCTCACAGAGCCGGTTCCACTGAAGCCACGGAAGCCACACATGTGATTCAGCAATTGTAACCCTGAGAGTCGGTCATGATATCGTCCTTGCTGAGAGCATTGATTATGAGCATTAACAAGCTGGGAAGAAAGAGTCACTGGTGTTTTGGTGGATGTTTCCCCTAAACATGTACTAAAAGTGGAAAGCAAGGACACAGTGTCTAACAGGAAAACAAATCAATCAAGTTTATTGTAAGAAACCAGTCTACTTGGTATTTATATAACATCTTCCTTCTGATGAATTCAAATTACTTGGCTTATAATATTAGGTTCTGTTCTTCAAAGAAGTTAAGTAGTAATGAATCGTAAAAAGGAGAAGAGCTTGACCTGGTCCTCAGGGGTTTCAGCTATTTAGCTGTGAGGAAGTCTGTGATGTTGGGACCATTGGTATCCGACTGAGGTTGTGACTCTGACTCAGCAGTTTGCAAGTTATGACTGAACGGGAAGCTAAACTCTCTGAGCTCCCATTTGCTCATCGGCAGCATCTCTCTTGCAGGATTGCAGTCAGATTTTAAATAGTTCTGCATCCAAATTGGTGTATGGGTGTTTATTTGTTATGTATGTGTCTGGGGTATTGAAGATGGCCTCATTGTTAAAATATCAAGCGTGGCCACATTGTGAACTCCTGCAAGCTCTGCCTCCTGACAGCTCATGGGGCCACTGAGAGCCACCGCTGGCCTGCCTGCAGGTTGTTGGTGCCCAGTGCCTGCTTCCCCACTATGAGCCAAGTACTGAAGAGTAGACAACACTCTGCACTTTGCTGTGGCCACAGCAGAGTGGCCAAAAGCCAAAAGGCTTGTGAATGGTAAGATTGGTGGCTCAGGCTCTCATTTTTATAGCCCTGAAACAAACTAAGGGGGAATCGTACATTTTCAGATGCACTGTGTATTCACAGCAGGTCACTAAGAGGAAGGAAGGAGCTGGGCCGTTGCTTTTGAGTAAGAAGTGCAAGCCTTTACTGGATAACGTAGATGAAATCAGAGCTGAGAGTTGGGTAGACCTACTTCTGACAAACTGGGTTCTGTGTTTTAGCTATGCCATGTGTACCTCCATGGGAGGAAGACGTGGCAATCCACTCCCGAGACAGTCATGAAACAATTAGCCATTGAAAACCCAAAAGGGTCACTACGAGTCCGAATATGATTTGATGACACCTAACTAACATGTATGCCTGCAGCCGTAGCCCTTGGCATCCTATCCCGTCAGATCTCGGAAGCTAAGCAGGGTCAGGCCTGGTTATTACTTGGACGGGAGACCGTCTGGGAACACCAGGTGCTGTAGGCTTGGGAGAAGGACCTGGCAACCCCCTCCCAAAAAACAATGTGCCATTGAAAACCCTATGAACAGCTGAGAAACACTGACAATAGTGTTTTGCCTGTTGTATGTAGGGTTGCTATGAGTTGGATATTGACTCGATGGCACCTAACAACAACCTAACAACTAACATGTATAACTCTGTCCCTGCCCCAGGCAGGTGCTTTGGGGCTCTCTGATCTACTTGTAAGGAAAGGTCTTTCACTGTGGGTACCTGCCATCGCAAACAAGCATCTACGGAATAGAAAAGGGGATGATTCTGCCTGTCTGCCTTTCTTCCTTTTTCACCCTAGAAAACTGGCTTCTCTTTCCCCCCCATTCCAGGAAAGAAGAGCTCGTTACTGGGACGGTGAACATGGAACTTGGTAAAATTCCCAGTAGGAGAAACATAAAGGGAATACATGCCACCAACTCTTACCTTCACCCCTTTCATATTTAGGGAAATTCCTAATAAAATGTTTAAGCTCTGGTACCTGCTAGAATTCCAGTCTACAGGAGGTAGCTGGAATCAGCGTC
Source organism: Pedetes capensis (assembly GCA_007922755.1). NCBI lineage: Eukaryota > Metazoa > Chordata > Mammalia > Rodentia > Pedetidae > Pedetes > Pedetes capensis. Next base: position 25,162 of record VMDO01004284.1, on the reverse strand, counting down.
AAGGCTGCTCTGGGTTTCTGTGGTCCGTGGCATCTCTTTGGGTTCTTTCTCCTGTACCTCACTCTCTTCTTCCCCTTTCAGGAAGAGTCCTGTTCTGGAGTTTAGAACATGTAGGTTGTAGTAATAGGAGCATATTTGGCTTTTCCAAGCCAGTTTCCTCACCTCCAAGATAGACTGTAGTTTCTTTTGTTGTTGTTGTTGTTAGGTGCCGTCGAATTGGTATCCGACTCACAGCAACCCTACATACAACAGGGGAAATACTACTGTCAGTGCTTCTCTGCTGTTCATAGGGTTTTCAATGGCAGATTGATTTTTGGGAGTGGGTTGCTGGGTCCTTCTCCCAAGCCTACAGCACCTGGTGTTCCCATGCGGTCTCCCATCCAAGGACTAACCAGGCCCGACCCTGCTTAGCTTCTGAGATCTGAGGGGATCCGATGCCACAGGGCTACGGCTGCAGGCGTAGTTTCTTCCGGCATTGCCTAATTCCTGGCCCCTCCCATGAGCTCTGAAGCCCCAGACTGATGCTTCTTAGTTTTTCACTAAGTTTTCACTAAGAAACTAAAGTTTCTCCTCCTCCTCTTTTCTCTGCTGAAAGCATCCCGGGGAGTCGGGAACCTGATTGTCCAGATGCGAGTTCATGTAAAATCCCACGTTTGACCCCAATTCTTCAAATGCTGTTGCACCCACCCTTTACAAAACTCATGTGCACGGCCCAGGAGACTGAAGCTTGCGGGCACCAGGTAAGGGGCTCAGGCAGCTGGAGTCGAGGGCCCCACTCTGGGTGCCAGGCGTTATGCCCCACGCCAGAGGGCTGTGCAGAGTATTGAGTGGCCGAGCTCCAGGCCCCACCCTATTTGACCGCTAGTGTTTAAGGCAATGATAATGGAGCGTGAGAGCCAGGCTGCAAGGCAGACAGACCAAGCCCCGTGTCCTGAAAGAGGGAGACCTGGGCCCAGAAGCCAAGGCCAGCACGGTTACTTTCCGGAAGATGGGGCAGCCTGAATCACCTTCATTTATCTTTTTTTTTTTTTTTTTTTTTTGGAAATTTTTATTGTACACCTTAATGTGATTCATTCGGACATGCTTTTCATTGTGACATTTCCATATAAGCATTTTGATGTACATTATTCATATAGGTTCCCCCTTACCCTCTTGTATGCTTCCTCCCCCCATCCCACACACCCCATCAAAGACTTCTCTACCATTTACTTGTCTTTTTATGATAATCACCTTCATTTATCTTTCAGACACAGTCTTTCACTATTTCCAGGTTCTGGGCATTGCAATGGCCCTATTTTTGACTCACTAATGTTGAGAAGGAGCTGGGATTTAGCTCAGTTGGTGGAGTACTGCTCTGCAGTCTCTGAGGTCCCGGGTTCAATTCCCAGCACCACAAAATGGGAGAAGGACGTGGCAACCCACTCCCAAGGCAATCCTGAAACAGTCAGCCATTGAAAACCCTAGGACGGTCGCTATGAGTCGGAGTCGACTTGACGGCACCTAACAACAGCAACAACAATGTTGAGGAAGCCTCCTCTGAAAGGAGACGCTCCAGTGGGCCCTGCTCCCAGGCTGTGAGAAGTGCAACAGCTATTTTAAGTGCATGATACCCTGGCGCCCGCGGGCCCCCCCACACATGGCCTCCCTTCTGCAGCATGTGACCCCGCACTGTCCCTTCCCTGTGCCCTTCATGCCCTCCGCCACTGTGCCGCCATCCCACTGTGGACGCCTCCCCATGCCAAGGCCTCTAAAAGGGCCTCCACAGGCCCTTGCCCATTCTGTGCGTTCTACCAGGAAACCAGCCTGGGTTCCTCCATCTTCCTGCCACTTCTCCTGTGGGAGCCTGCCTACCTTCCTGATACTCATAGAAGGAATTTCAGGGTGTCTGCTTGGATTTCAAGACTTGGCAAATAACAGGACTGATGGATTATTGGATTGATGACATTTCCACTTATCTTAAATGTCATGTACTGTCATGTAAGGTCATGTACATACAGCTGAGAATAGTTTAAAAACCGCATATTAAGGTGTTGTTGTTGTTGTTAGGTGCTGTCGAGTCGGTAACCGACTCATTGCGGCCCTCATAGGGTTTTCGATGGCTGATTGTTTCAGGATTGCCTTGGGAGTGGGTTGCCACATTCATCTCCCATTTTTATGGTGCTGGGAATCGAACTCAGGACCTCAGAGACTGCAGAGCGGCACTCTACCAACTGAGCTAAATCCCAGCACATGTTAAGGTAGTGTTCTGCAATGGTTATGGCGCACCTGCATAAATACTAACAGATTCTCTTTCTCACGAGTAAGGGCACTTCTGGACTAGATATGTGCCAGAATGTCCCATCATGTGCAAGGCAGAGTCTCACAACTGCTCTTGAAGATTGCGTTTTCTGATCAAAGGAAGAATAGATTCAGCTGGCAAGTTGCAAATGGCACATCTAGACCGAGTGCCCCGATGAGCGTGTGTTATTTTTATTTATGTCATGGGTCTCTCCTAAGATCTTTAGAATCCTGTCTAGTTGCATTTCAAGTTTCCTCATGAATTTTTTAAACCTAAGACTACATTTACTACTTAGATTTTACTATTGGAAAGTTTCTTAGATAGATTATGGTTTGTGGACTATTTACCCTGGGGGTCCAGAAATGAGCTTGAGGAGACTGGTGTGTATGTGCGCGTGCACGTGTGTGTGTCTGTGTGTGTGTGACGGATAATCAGAATTTGGGGGGACATCAAAACATTTGGGAGGATATTTATAGCTTTCATAATTCTCAGTTAGTTCCTTGATGCCTGACACCAGAACAGGAGGCCGGACAATGGTCCTGACAGATGAGGGTCCTGAGCAGGGTGGACGGGCGCCTTTCAGTAGGAGCCTGGGAGGGGAAACAGCATGTCTTCTCACCTGGTGTTCTTGGCCGTCTCCTGTGCTCCTTCTAGACAGAGAATCCAGTATTTACTGACCCAGTGGTTATTAAAGGATACGTATTGATCACTACTATGAATAGCTCCTGGAAATATGTCCCCTTCCGAAGATGAGTACTCCATTCGCCTCAGTTCTCATGTCATTAAGGATCCCTATGTTCTGAGATTCTATTTGGGGATGGGTAGTTTTACATCATGAGGAGTGATATTTTCTAAGCTTTTAAAAATGAAGTTCCGCCATATCGTTTTCTGGGCTTTTATATAAATTTATCTCTGGCTTTGAAATAGTATATAACAAAAATACGATTTCATCACAGAGCCCAGCACTCTCTGAAGCAAAAAGGGTATAAGTACTAGGGGTATAAATAAAATGATTTTTACTGGTAATATTTTTAGTTAGCATACAAAATAATGAGTTTTATTATGACATGCATATCATTGCCCAATGTACACAGTCACCATCCCTTCCCTCCCTTCCCTATCTTCCTCCCAAACAATGCCCCTCCTCCTTAGCAAAAAGATTGTTAAAAACATATTTTATATTTTCTTTATGATTCTGATAGATTGTTTTTAATCTTAATATCACCATTTAGTCATTTAAAATTTTTAAAATTTTGTGATTCATTAATTTAAATTCCTCTCAATTTCAAAGAAGGGCAACTTTTAAACTGTGATGCTTAGCTCACATTACAATACTCGTGGAAGTATGGGTTATAACTACAGCAGTCTATTTTTTTCTGTGGCCTGAAAGTGTGGATACTGTGGAACTCTATGTGTTCTTTCTTATACATATGTACCTAGGATAAAGTTTATGTGTTACATACAGCAAAAGATTAACAAAAGTAACATAAAATAGAACAATTATAATATATGCTATGATAAAAATCACGAGATCAGTACTTTTGTACTTTGAGGCAGGGCTTCAAACCTGAACCCACATCCTGAACCCATGCGGGTTCAAGCATACTTTTAAGATGTAAACACGTAATAATGCTTGTGTGTGGGCTTCAATCCTATATGTGGATAGAAGGGCTTCAAACAAAACCTGAACCCAAATCCTTAACCCATTCTGGTTCAAACATTTAAACAAAAAAAATTTTGTACCATTAACTATTTAAAAATTTAAAAAATAGAAAAATTTTATCTATTTACACATAGGATTAAAATTTTAAACTCAAACTGCAGCTGAAAGCGAGCACTCTAAATTTTAACAAATTGAACCAGAACCCGAGAACCTGAACCCAAGTGTTCATGACGTGGAAGCCCTGCTTTGAGGTCATTGCTGAGTAGAGTAAGACTTTCTTAGATACGAGCACCATGGGTTGCTCTGATCACTAGCATGGCTATGAGTAACTAAGAGGAAGAGAGGACCATCAGACAGCGTGGGCATGCTGGACAAGTGGTGATTCCTTTTGTCCCTGGGTATAACAGGTCAGAACCACCCAAGATCTTATCATGATCTTCAACCAGAAAATTACGAGTTGTTTGTTTCTGAAACTGTCTGTTTAATATCTCCAACCTGTGGCTGACTTTGGGTAAATGAAACTGTGGAAAAAGCACGGATAAGAGGGATTGCTGTAAGAGAGACTATAGCCATTACCCTTAATACCATGAAGCCCATCACATTGACACCTGGTAGTAGACGTGCTGCTACCTTTCCCATGGGGTCAATGTTACATCAGTTATTAATAGAGCCACTGGTGACAGCCAGGCTTAGACTTTTGGACTCGTTCTTTATTTTGTGTAAACGTAAAATAATGTCGAACATGGCAATGAGAGTCACCTCGTGCAATGAGAACAATTCCTGTTAGTCCCAGCAGGTGGCAGCATACCACACCACAAAAGCGCAGAATCTTCTCAGACAATCTGCGCCCACACAGCATGCTTTATTTTAATGTGACTGAGTTTTCCCTCCCTCTCTACTGTGGAAGACACATGTGTACATATGTTAGGATGAAATAACTGTTTAGCATGGAACGTATACCGACGTTAATAGAAGCTAAGAGTTACGGATTTAATTCTATGCTTCCCACTATTCTAAGTACTTAATATTTGCCATTTAATGTTCACAACCATCTTCCCAGTGATGTTCTTGTGACCAATTTTCAGACAAGGAAATTGAGTCACGGACTTTGCCCAAATTTTCACAGCTACTAAGCCAAGGAGCTAAGATTCTTAACCAGGCGCTCTGGCTCCAGTCTTTTAACCACTGTGCCTTGTAGCTCAATTGTTGGGGAATGTAGTGTCTATTTAAAATTAAAAGCATTTAGAACAACACAATGAGTTTTCCTTGACCTGAATATTAAAGGTAATTGCAAAACTCTGGAGAAATTACCAGGACATTAAGGAGTCGTGCAGTAATAAAGAAATTAGTGGATTGGGCTACAAGTTCAATAGGAGAGAAAGTGAGATTTCAATGTGTCCAGAGTTAAATGGGATTTAGCTCAGTTGGCAGAGCGCTGCTCTGCACTCTCTGAGGTCCCATATTCGATTCCCAGCACCACATAAATGGGAGAAGGACGTGGCAATCCACTCCCAAGGCAACCCCGAAACAGTCAGCCATTGAAAACCCTATGAGGGTCGCTATGAGTTGGACTCGACTTGATGACACCTAACAACAACAACAGAGTTAAATAGCCCAGTGCGTGGCAAGGACAAGTGGTAGGTAAGGGCAGGAGAAGCTCCCGTGGGCACAGGAATCACAGAGGTGCACCCTGAGATGAGAGGCCACGGCATCTTCATGGTGTTCCAGAGCTTCACTGGCCCTGTCTAATTCCCTGATGGCTTTTTCCCCTTAATTCTCCCTGTGCCAAAAATTCGATCACATAGCCCCCCCCCCCCCAGCTGGGGAATATGACAGAGTTCAGGGAATATTTGTACTCATCTTTTCTTTGTGTGGACATTAGGAGAGGCAAGGAAATTTAAAGACAACCTTTTATTTGTTTTTTGAGTTTTTAACTGTTTCCAGAATTTATTTAAAAATTACGTTAAGAAGTTGATTTTTAACTGATACATAAAGCATAAAAGCCCTGCAGCCGTAGCCCTGTGGCGTCTGATCCCATCAGATCTCGGAAGCTAAGCAGGGTCGGGCCTGGTTAGTACTTGGATGGGAGACTGCTTGGGAATACCAGTTGCTGCAGGCTTGGGAGAAGGACCCGGCAACCCCCTCCCAAAAATCAATCCACCATTGAAAACCCTATGAACAGCAGAGAAGCACTGACAATAGTGTTTCTCCTGTTGTACAGAGGGTCGCTATGAGTCAGATACCGACTTGATGGCACCTAACAACAACAACAACAAAACATAAAAATCATACAGACTTATAGGGTGCCATGTGGTGCTTCCATGTGTGTATAATAAAGCTCACACCTACTTCTGCAAACTGGTATCATTTCCTTATGGCAAAAATAGTCAAACACTCTCCTCCAGCTTTAAGAAATGTGCAGTACATGGTTGTTATCTATAGTCACCCTACTGGGAAATGGCACATTAGAACTTATCGTTCCTAACTGTAACTTGTTGTTGTAGTTGGGTGCTGTCAAGTTGGATCCCACTCCTAGTGACCCTAAGTACAGCAGAACAAAGCACTACCTGACACTGAGCCATGTATACAGTCTTTTTATGTTTGAGCCCATTGTTGCAGGCACTGTGTTTCTTCTCATTTTGAGTTGTGCCACATCAGTAAAATGAGGTCCCCGGAGCTTAACTCCATTCCCATCTTTAAGGTCAACTCTACTCTGAGGAGGCAACCCTTCCCTAGTCGTTTCTTGAATGCCTTCCAGCCAAGGAAGCTCATTTTTTGCCACAATATTTGACAGTGCTTTTCTGCTATTCCTAGGGTTTTCAATGGTTAATTGTGAGCCAGGGTTTAGCTCAGTTGGGAGAGTGCTTGCTCTGCATGCTCTGAGGTCCTGGGTTCAATCTCCAGCACCCAGAAAGATGTGAAAAGGACGTGGCAACCTACTCTCAAAATAATCTTGAAACAGTCAGCCACTGAAAACCCTAGGAATAGCAGAGAAGCACTGACATACTGCCAGGCACGGCACAGTGTTGGGCAGTGTTTCACTCTGTTGTACGTAGGGTCGCTATGAGTTGGATGCAACTCAACAGCACCTAACAAGAACAGCAACAATTGTTTTGGGAGTAGGCTGCCAGGTCCTTCTCCCTAGTCTTAGTCTGGAAGCTCAGCTGAAACCTGTGCACCATGTGAAATACCAGTGGCCTAGCTTTCAGCCTCACAGCAACATGCAACCCCCACAGCACGCCAAGCTGACAGACATGTGGGGGAACTGTCGCTTAGTACCCATTCACCAACTTCTCCCCATCCCTCTGTGCCCCAACTCTCCCCAACCCCTCTGATAACACTGTCTCTTTTAAGTTTAATCATTTACTGATATATATCCTAATGTCTTCTCTCCCTTAAACCTTCTCACCCGGAATACTTGATATTATTTGAATACAACCCTCCCTCCTGTCCGTTTGTGAAACTGTTCATCTCATTTTCTAAACCTGTAGGCTGTCCATCTCTCCCTGGCTCCTTTCAATAATGATTTGGAGACTAACGTCAATATTGACCAAAAGAAAGACAGCATGTATGGGCAGGATAATATCAGAGAGGAGAGAATAAATAGCGGCCAGATTTTTTTTTTTTTTTTTTTTTTTGTAGTACTGAGAGTTGAACCCAGGGCCTTGCGCTTGCATGCTCTGCAAGTGCTGGACCACTGAGCTGCACCCTCAGCCCATTTTATTACTTTTTGAGACAGGGTCTCACTAAGTTATGCAGACTGCCTCTGATCTCAAACTTGCGATCCTCCTGCCCCTGCCTCTGGAGCCGCTGGGAGGCGTGCGCCACAGTGCCCGGCTGATTTTAAAACCAATACAATTGAGAACCTTCTCTGGCACTGTTAGGGCTCCATGTTCTTTCCCAGGTTACCCCGAACCTGCCCTTGAGCAGGGTGGCTGTATATCATTGAACCCTGGGCCCTCACAGTGTCTTCTCCTGATCCTGAAACAGTGTTGGTTCCAGTGGAGTCCACTGGCTGTGCTGGGTGGAGTGGGGTCAAGTCCAGCGCCACTGGGCCCGCGGTCATGTTGGCTGAGCCCAGGTACCACTCACCATTGGTTTCTAGCAGCCATGAGCCCATGGGAGGCTGAGTAAGTGGGAACCAAGAAGAAATCTTTCTTTTTCATTTTGAGGAGATGGCCGTGAGGAGACCCTAGCTACTCACTGAGCTTCAGGGAGAGGGTAGGAATAGGAAAGAGAGCCCTAGGTCCCAAATCCTCCCACTGTGAGGAGGCAGGTGGCTCTTCTACCTGATGGATCAAGGCTCCCTGTTATCCATAGATGTTTCCACATGCTCTTTTAAGAATGAACTGAAATTTAAAGAATATAAATTATATACATAATGTTTTAAAAGTCAGTATGAATGCCTTGACTTTATTTATTATTTTGATGCTGGTGAGTGGACCCAGGGCCTCCCACATGCTAGACAAGCACTTTACCACTGAGCTGCATCCATAGACCCCTAACTGTATGTTAATGAAGGAAATATGGGAACGTAATGTGTAAGGTAACATCTATTTCAGCAAGGCCACACCCGAAGAGACAAAGAGCGACCAGTTATTGGTGGTCTCCAAAATGTTGCAGGACTTTAAGTCCTCTTGGTGGCTGTCCACAAAATGTCAGTAATATGTCCACTAATTTTGATGAAAACAACTGCACCATGATTGCGTAATGCCTTCCAAAGAGAGTGCCACTGCTTTGAGAGCCACTGCCTTAAATGATCATGCCACGGTTAAAGGTCTTATGGCCACTTCTACTACACCATCCTCTTAAATGGAGTTTTATTCTTTCTTATCTCCTCCTGATTATTCTTCCAGGGCAAGCACTGTTTCTCTAATAGCACTTGAATATAATGAGATGAATTTATATGTCCTGTAAAACTCATTGAATAAAAACCAAGCAAAATAGACTAAGAAAAAGAACAAAATAGAAGCCTTCAATGATACCGCCTAAGGAGAACCACAGTTATTATATATGAGCGACAAAATAAACTGTATCATAAATGTAAGTTGGGGTCGTTGTTACATGCTGCTGAGTCAGTGTCTGACTCATAGCAACCCTATGTACAACACTATTGAAACACTATTGTCAGAGCTTTTCTGCTATTCATAGGGTTTTCAAGGGCTGATTGGTTTTGGGGAGTGGATTGCCAGGTCCCTCTCCCAAGCCGATAGCACCTGGTATTCCCAGGCAGTCTCCCATCCAAGGACTAACCAGGCCTGACCCTGCTTAGCTTCCAAAATCTGACAGGATCATTTGCCACAGTGGTACAGCTGCAGGCTCTCACAAACATACAATGTCTTTATTTCACTGTAAAATATTTTGACAATGTTTAGCCTTGCAGATCCATTAACCATCATTAAGATTGGGAAAAGTAAAACATTATCTGAATACTCTGAGATATCTTCTTGAAATGTTGAAAATAATCTAACATCTACATTTACCTTCCAATTAGTAAGGTACATGGTGGTATAAGGAATAAGTTAAATGGCTACAAGAGAATATGATCAGCAAAATTCAAATATAAGAAATTTACATGAAAATGAAACTTTTTATTTTAAATAGAAATATCACAAATGAAGGGGAGAATATAATAGATTAAAAGAGACAGACATCAACAAAATGCAATTTTTGAAGCTCATTTGAATGCAAATTCAACCAAACAGACTCTTCAAATATATTATAGACACTTGGACATGTAGACTTGATTCTAAGTTATATTAAGTAATTGTTATTTTTATGGTAACAAAATTGTGTTAAGAAAACGTATCTGCTAGAAATACATATGGAAGTATTTACAAACAAACTGATATGGTAATTGAGATTTGCCTAAAATAGTCCAGTGAGTATTTCTGTTTCTATCTATGAACGACTAGATTCTAGCAAAGTGAACGGCCATTGTACCCCAAGTAGAACATGCAGGATATGAAAAATTCTCTAGGCCACATGTAAAACAACCTTCCTCCCCAAAACAAAGACAAAGAACAGCGACTTTGTTCAGAGGCGTCAGAAAGCAATCAAGGGAGCACAAACGGGGTCAAAGATTGCTGAGAGAAAAGAAAATCACCGAGGTGAGCCAGACATTCTGTACTCTATTTTCCGCTGAAGCATTTGGTGATTTTTAAATTAAGCTGGGCAAGAGGCTGAGAAGCCAAGGACACACCCGAGCAGAAAGCAACAGGCTAAGCAGAGCTTTTGGCTTCTCACGGCACGGGGAAAGTACCATTTAAATTCAGATTCTCGAACCAGCTAGGATTTGGGATGCCAGTTCCTCAGAGAGACAGAAGCAGGGAAAAGATGGCTTGGTACTCTGAGTCACTTCTGCACCTGAGAAATCCATTATCCGCTAGGAGGCAGAGAGGCTGAGGAGTAGGCAGGGGGGTTTGTGAATTTCGTGAGGCTGAGAAAAGGTACCCGGGAGCTTCAGGCTGGCCAGGGAGGAGGTGCCCCGTTAGACGTCCTAGATGCTCTGCTGGGCTGCCCCAGAGAGCCACGTTGTAAGAATTGGTGAGCCAGGCTCGACCACGACTTTTAAAGTCCCAACCCAAAGTCCCAAAGTCAAGTGGTGTACTTGTGTAGCAGCAGGTTAGAGAGAAAGCAAACTCACTCCCAGGCAAAAAACAGATCCATGCTACAGAACTCAATTCTTGATCAGACTAAGAGGACCTTTTTCTATTCTAATTGCTTATCAAAAGCTAAATTCTCATAAAAATTTCCACAATTAATATACTCACTATCCAACACTTAATCAATAATCATCAAGTACATCAAGGAAAGAGCAAAGAAAAAAAAGAGAACTATAGGTGATCCAGATCTTAGACTTGTTAGACATAATCTTTAAAATACCTATGATTGTTAGATTCACAAATATCAATGCAACTTGGAGAATTGTGGTATATTAAAAAATTATTCAAAGGAAATCTTCAACTGAAATAGCATGGGTGGAATAGATGGCTTCATTGGAGATTATATTCAGTATCAGATGCTGAGAAGGATGGAGAGCAAGAATAAATCTCCTCCACTGCTGGTATGAGTGCAAAATAGTGTAGCCACTTTAGAGGACAGGTTGACAGTTTCTTCTAACTAAGCAGAATCTTGGGGCTGGGATTTAGCTCAGTTGGTAGAGCGCTGCTCTGCAGTCTCTGAGGTCCCGAGTTCAATTCCCAGCACTTCATAAATGGGAGAAGGATGTGGTAATCTACTCCTAAAGCAATCCTGAAACAATCAGCCATTGAAAACCTTCTGAGGGTCGCTATGAGTCAGACATGACTCAACGGCACGTAACAACAAGCAGAATCTTACGATATAATCCAGCAATTGCACACTTAGGTGTTTACCTGAATTAAAAACTTGTGTCTCCCTCACCAGATAACCTTACTGCAAAGATTTTTCAAAAGCTTTATTCATAATCGTCAAACCTGGAAACAGTGAAGATGTTCTTTAATAGGCAAGTAGGTGAACAAATTACACTACAGTCATACAATTAACTATTATTCAGTGACAGAAGAAATGAGCTATAAATCCACAGAGGACAGAGGAGAATTTTAAATACCTATTATGAAGCGAAGGAAGCCATATGAAAGATCTCACACTTTGTGGTCCCAGTTATATGGTACTCTGAAACAGGTGAAAGGCTAGAGACAGTAGAAAGATCAGTGGTTGCCAGAGCTTTAGGCGGACAGAAAAGGGTTGAACAGATGGGGTGCAGGGGAGTTTTAAGGCAATGAAACTATTCTGTGTGATGAACCTGTAATGGGAGATACATACCACTTTGCATTTCTCAAAACCCGTAGACCTTAAGAGCACAAAGAGTAACTTTAGTGTATGCAAATTTAAGTCATTTAGGAAGTAAGCATTCTAAGACGGAGTGTAGATGGTGGTAAGAGAATCTAACTGTATTGCAAATGCATTGAATAACCCCATTAAAAGGGGTGAGATGGCAAAACTGTGTTGATCTAACCGGAAATTAGTTGAAGCTGTAATACCAAAGGTAAAGGGAACTGCATATGAGCTCAGTCCTCTGGCTGATGATGTTATTTCTCCCGGAAGTTCAGGTTAATGATCCTGATACAGATATACTTATATGGTAGAACGGAGTAATTATGTAAATGGGTGGTGGGTGGTGGGGAGTTGCCATGATTGGAGTGCGAAATCCTAGCCAAGCATAGGGAGGAGCCTAGAATAATCCATGTGGCAACAAATTAGAGTCAGAGATATCAGTAAAACCTGAGGTTTAACTTAATATAAACAGGCATTTATATACATAAACATTTATAGGTGTGTGTGCATGTGTAATTAGAATATATACAAATATATTTCTGGGCTCTCTCAGCTGAGAGCGCCTAAACTAAGTGAGTAATGAGCATAGTTAGTGTCAGATCTTGGTTCCTAAAAATGTTCTCCAATACATTCTTGGAGAAATGGTGGATTCCAGGATTGAGGCAGGAAACGTATAGGAACTCAAGATCCAAGATCATCTTGTACTGAAATTAAGGAAGTTCTTGAAGCAAACACTGACATGCACGCTGGTGAGCACATGTCCAAGGGACACAAGGGGCTCCCCCAAAGAGATCTCAATGGCCAAGGCTGGGAAAAAGGTAGCAACAGAATACATAAAGTAGCATTAGATTATAACCCAAGGTAGAAAGTAAATACCCGTGAGTTGTGCTGACCTACATAAATGATTAAAGACATAAATGAGTGAGAAGACAGTTTTTTCTTATGGAAGAATTTGAAATGGTTTACATAAATACTCTGCCCTCAAGGAACAGAGCCTCGCTCTCCACTCTCAAGTGCTGTCTCCATCCAGTGACTTTCTTCTATCACCGCAGTAGGCAAAGAGCATGCAAGAATCACATTATAGTGGAGCAACCTAGCACAGAGCACCCCAGCCAGGTGACCAAGGTCAACATCAACAGTGATAAATCATGCCGATAGTACGGACTCTTGATATGATGAGAATGGCATTTTTACTTCTGAGAGCCTGTCCCACAAAACCAATAACTCCAATCCAATAATGAGATAAGCATCCGACAAATCCCAGTAGCAGATCATCCTGCAAATCCTATGGCCCATTATCCCCATAACTGTCGAGGGAATTAAAATCAAGAAAAGCCTGAGAAATAGTCATAGCCAAAGAGGAGCCCAGGGGCACACGACAGGTTGCGTTGCTTTTTTTAATGCACATATAGTATGTGCTTTCATTCGGTCTACTCTCATTTATACTTTGTGGAACCCACTTGGCGATCCACCTTCTGGAAATTCACTTTACGAAATTTCTGCTTTCATTTTTGTTTCTGCACCACACGTCTCTCTTCTGGATTCCTTTCCATTTTGGAGTATATCCTTTCATAGTTGCTTCAGAGCTGATTTGTGGGTGGCACACCCATGAAGTTTTACGAGTACTGATTTACAAGCCACAGACTAAAATAATTCAATCAGAGTAACTGGAGGTAAGACCCAAGAATCCACATTTCTTTTTTGTTTTAATATATACAATACATACAGCTAAGTAGAAACATGGGGCTGGGATTTAGCTCAGTTGGTAGAGCACCGCTATGCAGTCTCTAAGGTCCCAAGTTCGATTCCCAGCACCACAAAAATGGGAGAAGGACATGGCAATCCACCCCCAGAGGCAATCCTGAAACAGTCAGCCATTGAAAACCCTACAAGGATCGCTATAAGTCAGACATGACTCAATGGCACCCAACAACAACAACAACAACAAAAAGTAGAAACATATACTAATATTAAGTGCATTGCGCAATGAATTTTAAATATATATACAGACTTTCAATACACACTCAAACATAACCATCACCTGTTTTACTAGAAAATACTCCCACTGCTGTAGTTTCGATCTTAAATGTATCTTAAAATCCCATGTGTTAAAATCTTGGTGCCCGGCCTGTGATGATATTGCGAGCTGGGGGAATCTTTAAGAGTCGGGCCTAGAGGAAGGATGTTAGGTCATTGGGGGAATCCCCTTGATATTGGGACGGTAGCTCCTCCTCTTCCTTGGTCTTTTGCTTTCCAGCCAACAGGAAGAGGGCAGCTTCCCCCACCCTGCCCTCCCCGCCGTGATGCACTGCCTCGCCCCAGGCCGAGGTGCACATGCGCAGAAGGGTAAGCCCCTCAGAATTGCTATTGCTATTGCGTAACATGCATAACATGCAGATGCAGAGGAGAGAAAGGAGGTAAAGATGAAATGTTGGGCAATAATAGTTTCTGACAGTTCTTACTAAGGAACTCATATTTTCTTGTGTAAGTCATGGGAGGATATTGAAGACTTTTACATGGAACAGTAGCATGAGCGAAATGACGAGATTTATTAAGGCAGAAGAATCGCAGAGAGAGAGGTGATAACGAGTATTGTCAGGGAGACCTTGGGAAAATGTATGAACAGAGCCTGAACCAAGGCTATGTTTGACAAGGAGGATGGAAGAGTGAGAGTGTTTACAAGATCTACAAAGCAAAATCTGCAAGATTTGGAGAAAATGTAGCTATAAAGAGATGGAGGATGGATGACAATGTTTGTTTCCCACCTCTGAATAGTTGGTGGTAATATAAACTCAATCTGGAAAGAGCAGTAAGAGTTAGAAAAATTTGCTCATTTAGGAACGAGGGACATTCTTTTGGATTTTGCTGAGCTGACATTATATATATTTGGATCCAGGAAGCAGGATTTTTCAGGAGAAGATTGTTGTTAGGTGCCGTCAAGTTGTGTCCGACTCCTAGAGACCCTCATAGGGTTTTCAATGGATGATTGTTTCAGGATTGCCTTGGGAGTGGATTGCCAGGCCCTTCTCCCATTTTTGCGGTGCTGGGAATTGAACTTGGGACCTCAGAGACTGCAGTGCAGCACTCTACCAACTGAGCTAAATCCCAGACCAGGAGAACATTGTTGTTGTTGTTGTTAGGTGCCGTCGAGAGGAGAACATTAGGTAGTGTCAAATCTGAAAAAAAAAAGTCAAGTAATAAAAGGACATTCAATTTAGTCACTGCATAGGGCTGTAAATTGGGATACACAACCTCTTCCAAATTTTAACATTGTTTTGAAATGTATTCTAACACACAGTCATGGAAGAAGTTCAGTATATTTATCAGAAGTGTGTTAGCTAATGAAAAGTAAACTGACTTCAATATGCAGAAAGGTTTAAAAAAACAAGAGAGTTATGTGATCTTACCTCACAAAGCACATGCCCCAAGTCAAAATATTTAAGTGCTTGAATGTAGTTCAATTTATCTTTCCCCACTATTACTTTCAGCTTTTAACTTCAGTTATTCTCATTCCAGAATATATGTATATATGTGTGTATGTGTGTGTGTGTGTGTGTGTATATAACCAGTGTACCTTCTAATGATCATAGCTAATGTCCATGTAAATTCTCTAAAGTAGGATAAAATTAATTTCTCATGTAAGTTGATTTCCTGTCTATCTTTGATAATAATAATAATGATGATGATGATGATGATGATGATGATGATAATGATAAAATTGAAGTTAAGGATTTTCTTGTTAAGATTTTCTGGATTTTCTTATTAAAATTTCAAATGCATATCTTTGGTTCTTCTCGGAAAACACTTTTCAATTGCCAGTTCCCTCACTGGTTGGTATGGGGTAACAGTGACCAATATGCCCTCTTAATAACTTAATATCAAGGTGCCAAGCTATTTTGGATGCCAGAGCACCCCATAGCAATGCACTTATTTCTTCTGAGGATTTCATAGTCCTCAAAGCAAGATACAGCTTGTTCAATTAGAATGGCTATTTTCTTGTCAATATTATAACTTTCTTTGCTGTTAGTATGTTATGCTAGGTACTTACATTCAGTTAGAGGGGAAAATATGCCTTGTCTGAAAATATTTTTATGCAACAAATTATAAGCAGTTTGTGTAGAAAAATAATGTTCACCTGTATTTACTTTGTTCTAGTGTGAGAGAGGTTTAGAATGCAGGAAAGTGAGGTGCTGATAACTTTACTTATATTATACACACTCAGCTTTTGATTTTCTTTGAGCATTTATGTTTTTCAACCTGGGTATTGTCAACAAAATAAGACAGGAATTTTACACAGTCCGCTTCCTACAATATTGGGTTGTATGTAGACAAAAGTCAGTGATCATTTTCTGTAAAGCTCCTTGCCATACACAAATGCATATTCAGATGGTCTTTGGCACCAGCAACATCATTTGCATTATGGTTTCTAGATTCATGCACAGGTGAGCACTTGCTTTGTTACAATGCAGTGAGCCAGACTGCAGGATCTCAGGCAGACTGCCTCCTTCCCATCCTGATTGAGCTACTTAGCAGACCAAACCTGGAGCGTTGCTTATGCTCTAGGAGCCCATTGCTTCAGCATGAATAGATCCCACTTCATGGCCACATTGTGATTGCTTTGAACAGTTTCTGGAAAACTGTGAGTGGCCAGAGTAGGTGGTATCCTTCTTCCTCCTTCTTTATTCTCTTCTATGGTTTTTACAGTTATTATATTATAATCATTATGTACCTCTCTTCTTAATGTTTATAATATACTTAGGAAGACAACTGTTGTCTTACCCTATGTGGAAATATTAAAGAAATATTTCCATTTCATTTGGATGAATTACTCTTTTTTATTTTAAGATTTAGAAGGGTTTTTTTCTCTCTTAATTTCACTTGTGCACAGTAGCTTATTTCAAGAAGGAAAAGAAGGAATGGTTTGGGTTTTCTCATTATCTTTGCTTAGCAGCAACAGTAGCATTTTATTCCTAGTTACTCATGGGATTTTCCCTCTGACCTCAATTTCCATTTTAGCTCTAATTTACTTCTTCAGGCTTGTTGGAATAGGGGGCCGAGAGAGGCTGTTTGTTTTGTTTGATACCAAACATCTGCAGAGAGTGCAGTGCCTCTCTGTGCCTTAACGCAGAGCTAACCTCAGAACAAAACATTGAGAGTAAAGTAGTTTCTGCTTTCAAGAAGTCTCTTAATTAGCCTCTCGCTATTCCTCCCTCCTCCTTCTCCTTCCTGATCTCTGGTAACCAATGTTCTAGGCTGTGCTTCTATGAGATAAGCATTTTCAGATTCCACGTGAATCACATGTGGAATTCCACAGATTCACGAGAGTGAGAATGTGCATTATTTGTCTTTCTGTGCCTGGTTTATTTCACTTAATGTAGTGTCCACATTCATCCATGTTGTCATGCGCAATAGGATTTTGGTCCTGTTTATGGCTGAACCATTGTTGTTGTTAGGTGCCCTCAAGTTGGATCTGACTCGTAGTGACCCTGTGTACAACAGAAGAAAACACTACCTAATAGTGTGCCATGCACACCAACTTTTTATGTTTGAACTCGTTGTTGCAGTATGATATTTCTTCTCATCTTGAGTCATGTCCCATCAGCAAAAGGAAATCTCAGGAGCTCTACTCCATTCCCATCATTAAGGTCAACTCTACTTTGAGGGGGCAACTCTTCCCTAGTCATTTCTTGAATGCCTTCTAGCATGGGGGCCTCATTTTCTGGCACTATATCTGACAGTGTTTCTCTGCTATTCCTACTTTTCAACAGCAAATTGTTTTCAATAATAAATTGTTTGGGGAGTGGGCTGCCAGGTCCTTCTCCCTAGTCTGTGTTAGTCTGGATGCTCAGCTGAAACCTGTCTACCATGGGTGGCCCTGCTTGTATCTAAGATACAGTGACATAGCTATCAGCATCACAGCAACATGCAAGCTCCCACATGACAAGCTGACAGACACATGTGGAGCTGAATAGTGGTCTATTTCATATGTATACTACACTGTCTTAGATGTCACATTGAAGACGAAGGTGCGTCTGATTCATGCCGTGATATTTTCAGTTACATCATAGGGTTGTGAAAGCTGGACATTGAACAAGGGAGACAGGAAAAGAATTGATGCTTTTGAATTGTGGTGCTGGAGATGAATATTGAATATACCATGGACTGCCAAAAGAACCAACAGATCTGTCCTAGAAGAAGTGTAACCAGAGTGCTCCTTGGAAGCAAGAATGGCCAGACTGCGTCTTACATATTTTGGGCATGTAGTCAGGAGAGAACAATCCCTGGAGAAGGACATCATGTTTGGGAGAGTGGCAGGTCAACGCAAAAGAGGAAAACCCTCCACCAGATGGATTGACACAGTGTCTGCAACAATGGGTATAAACATAAATAAGATCGTGTGCCTGGCACAGAATTGGGAAGTGTTTCGATCTGCTGTACATAGACTCGACTGGATGGCACCTAACACCACCACCAACAACACACGGTCTTATTCATTCATTGTTAAGTTGCTTCCATATCTTGACTGTTGTGAATAGAGGTGCAATAAGGACAGGAGAGCACTCTCTTCGACACATTGATTTCCTTTCATTGGATCTGTACACAATAGTGGGATAGCTGGAACGCATGGTAGTTGGATTTGAAATTTTGTGAGGATTCACCACACTGCTTTCCATAACAGGTATACTAATTCCCACCAACAGTGTGTAAGGGGGCTCTCCACATCCTCACCAGCACTTGTTATTCTTTGTCTTTTTTTTTTTTTTTTTTTTTTTTTTTTTTTTTT